>CAUYPK010097451.1:0-51423 GCA_963574355.1 Loris lydekkerianus | reverse complement strand
AAAAAAAAAAAAAAAAGAAAGAAAGAAAGAAAGAAGATTCATAGTCACGAGGGGCTGGGGGAGGGATGGGGAGTGACTGCTCATGGGGATGGGGCTTTCTTTCTGGGGTGATGAAAAATTCTAACAGGCTCTAGGGCACTAGCCACATACACTGAAGGTGGCAGGTTCAAGCCCAGGCTGGGCCTGCTAAACAGCAATGACTACAACCAAAAAATAGTCGGGCATTGTGGTGGGCACCTGTAGTCCCAGCTACTTGGGAGGCTTAGGCAAGAGAATTGCTTAAGCCCAAGAGTTTGGTTTGAGGTTGCTGTGAGCTGCGATGCCACAGCTCTCTACCTAGGGCGACATAGTGAGACTCTGTCTCAAAAAAAAAAAAGAAAGAAAAGAAAAAGTTCTAACATTGCCTGGGAGAGGGAGAGGTGGCTCACATCTATAATCTATCCCACACTGTGAGGACAAGCGGGAGGATCCCTTGAGCTCCAGAGTTCAAGAGCAGCAAGAGCTAGACTCTGTCTCCTCTGTCTCTACTAAAATTATAAGTCAGTCGGGTGTTATGGTGGGTGCCTATAGTACCAGCTACTCTGGAGGCTGAGGCAGGAGTTTGAGGTTGCTGTGAGGTATGGTGATAACACAGCACTCTAGCCTGGGGCAACAGATTGAGACTCTGTCTCAAAAAAAGTTCTAACATTTATTGTGGAAATATACAAAATACTACTGAATTGTACATTTTAAACAGGTGAATTGTGTGGTATATGAACTATATTTTAACAAAGTTGTTAAAAATTTTATACACATGTACACACACGTGTTGGTAATGGACACAGCAATCTTCTCACCAAGAGCCAGGCCAGGGCGTGGGCTGGGGTCATGCCTACCCACGTGGGGTGTTATATGGCCCTGATGGCCCTGCCATTTGACCTTCTATGCTCAGAAGGATTTGAACAGAAGCTGATGAGAATGTTACATTCTGGCTCCATGACAGGTGTTACTAGAACACTCCCTAGGCCTGTCTACCCACTGCCCCTGTCCTCACACCTACATCCTCTGCCCACCCAGGCTGGCTGGGTTCCCAGGACTGGCCTTGCCCCACCCTTCCTCTTCTGTCCACAGAGCTCCCCTTGCCCTCACCTGATTCTGATCCTAACTCACTATAAGACCTAGCTCAGGCTCCCCTCCCAATTCCCAGCTCAGTCAAGGTTCAGTCCCAGTAAGCAGCTCTCACTGCCCCCTGAATCTCTACTCAAAACCCTTGGGCAGAGAGTGGCACCTGTGTCTCAAGGAGTAGGGAGTCTGCCCCATATACCAGAGGTGGGGGGTTCAAATCCAGCCCCAGCAAAAAACAAAACAAAACAAAAAAAAACCCTTGGGTAGGAGACAGCCACCATGGCCCAATTTCATGCTCCTCAGACAACAAGACACCTGCTCAGCCATCCTTCTTGGGCAGGAGGTCTCCTGCAGTATGCAGGGTATCTGCCACCCTCCTTGTGTGTCCAGGCCAACTCTTCCTGAGCAGGCAGTCTGTGCCTGGGGGCAGCTCTGCAACCACAAAGACCTGAAGCTGAGTGCTTGCTGACCCAGACATGGAGTCTTGTCTCTCTGGCTCTAGTATTTCTTTCCAAGCTACTCTGATGACCTCTGTCCAGGCTTAGCCATTACTTGCTCCTCCCTGGTCTCACTCCTTAGCTGCCAAAGCCTTTTTCTGGTATCCAAAGTTAGCCTTTGATCATTTCCCTGCTTACACACTGTCCATAGCTCCTCATGGCTCCCCTGCCTGACACACAAGAACCAGCAGGATATGGCCCCAACAGTAGTAGTTGAAGAGTCCTCTCTCCTTCCAATGTGTTCCCACCTCTGGGCCTTTGCACATGTTAAGTCTCTCCCCCAGGTTTACCCTTCTTCCTGACTGGGTAAACCCCTAACCATCCTTCACAGAAAAGGTTCATGATGGACTGTATCAGGAAACCTTTCTCACACCTTAGAGAAGACTCTCTATGGCAGTGGTTCTCAACCTGTGGGTCGCAACCCACAGGAACTGTATTAAAGGGCTGTGGAACATTAGGAAGGTTGAGAACCACTGCTCTATGGGTTTCCAGACCTCTCTGATCCTGCTCAAGGGTAGGATAGCAGTGGGGAGCAAGACAAGACAGGTAGAGCTGGGTGCAGTAGCTCGCCTATAATCCTAGCACTCTGGGAGGCCAAGGCAAGTGGATTGCTCGAGCTTAGGAGTTCGAGACCAGTCTGAACAAGAGTGAGACCCCATCTCTACTAAAAATAGAAAAACTGGCTAGGCATTGTGTCTGGCGCCTGTAGTCCCAGCTACTTGGGAAGCTGAGGCATGAGGATAATTTGAGGTCAAGAGTTTGAGGTTGCTGTGAGCTATGATGATGTCATGACACTCAACCCCATGGCAACAGAGTGAGACTTCTTAAAAAAAAATAAAAGACAGCTAGGCACAGCGGCTTACACTTGTAATCCCAGCATTTTGGAAGGCTGAGGCAAGAGGATTGCTTGAGCCCAAGAAATCAGCCCAGGCACTAAAGCAAGACCCTATCTTTCCAATATTTTTACTTTTTTTTTTTTTTTTTTTTTTTTTTTTGAGACAGAGCCTCAAGCTCTCGCCCTGGGTAGAGTGCCGTGACATCACAGCTCACAGCACCCTCCAACTCCTGGGCTCAAGCAAGTCTCCTGCCTCCGCATCCCAAGTAGCTGGGACTACAGGCACCCACAATGCCCGACTATTTTTTTGTTGCAGCCATCATTGTTGTTTGGCAGGCCGGGCTGGATTCAAACCCACTAGCTCAGGTGTATGTGGCTGGTGGCTTAGCCACTTGAGCCATAGGCACCGAGCCTATTTTTACAAATTAGATGGGTATGGTGGCACAGGCCTGTAGTCCCAGCTACTCAGGAGGCCGAGGTGGGAGGATCACTTGAACCCAGGCTTTCAAGGCTGTAGCGGGCTATGATGGTGTCACTGAACTCTAGCCTGGGTGAAAGAAGGAGGCCCTGTCCCTACAAATAAAAGCATTTGTCCTTCTCCTAGCCCTGCTTCCCCCAGAAGGAGGCTGGGTGGGGTAATACCCCCACTGGCCAGGTGAGAAAAGTGAGGTCCAAAGGAAAGTGACATGCCCAAAGTCTCTTGGGGACTCAGGACTCTCCCTCTCCTTAGTTCACATCCAAGTCAACAGTAACAGAAGGGGTGGGCACAGATGCCTTCAAGGGCCAACGCCTCTGACAAGGACACCTTCTACATGCATGACTCAGTCAACAAACCTAGTTTGAAAGTTGGTGTCAGGATAATTGATACCCAGAAGCCCCCAGACCACAGCAGGTCAGACACTGGAAGCCACCAAAAATCCCTCCCCGGTTCCCCACCCTAGCAGCTTAGAGGGTGGGAACTTGGACCACCCAAGAGCAAACCTTAGCCCCACATCTTTGTAACTGTGTGTCCCCATGTATCATTTCCCCTACCCATGCCTCAGTTTCCCTACTTCAGGAAAGTAGGCCTAGCTCAGGCTCCCCTTCCAATTCCCAGGCAGTCTGTGCCTGGGGGCAGCTCTGCAACCACAAAGACCAGAAGCTGAGTGTTTGCTGACCCAGCCATGGGGTCTTGTCCCTCTGGCCCTAGTATTTCTTCCCAAGCTACTCCCATGACCTCTGTCATGGGAGGCTGCTGTAAGGATTAAATTCATACACACAGCACTCAGAACAGGGATGAGAAACAGCAGGCACCCACCAAGTCATTGCTAAGTAAATAACCAATGCCTGTATTTCTCAAAACACCTTCACGAATTCCCCCACCTCCCTAGCTTTACTTGTATATTCCTTCCCTTCAAAGCCTCTCAAATTTAAATCAAATCTCCTTGTTTTATTGCTCAATCTCAGGTGGCTGAACAAGACTTGTCCCTCTAAGAACAAATCTCCTTGTTTTAGAAGGAAATGTTATATTGTTACCAAGACTGAGCTATCCAGAAGCCATTGCCACAAACATTGTAGCAAAAACATGAAAAGATACAATGAAAATAAAGACTTGTTATTAAATTATCACTAGATACTGTTGCCTTTTAACTGCCTTGCTTTTAGTTAAGAATGGAGATTAGTGGCTGTGAAAGTATTAAGGACCCAGTTACCACCCTATTGAGACTTTCCCCTTGAAAATTTCTAGGCCTGAAGTAGAAAAGGAATCTGGGATGGCCCAGATGGTCACAGGCTCAATTCTGCTCCTGCCCCAGGATTGGGGCCTTGTCTTCCCCACAACAGGGATTTGTTTGAGCACCAGAGAATGGCTGCTCCAAGCTAAAATATACTTATTTTGCTGGCCAGACCCTGAAGATCCCAGGGCCACACAAACTCTCCTGGTGCACAGACTGTCACCTACCTCCTCCTAGAAGCATCTCTCTCTGGCAGCCACCTATACTTGCCCACCTTTGTAGCATCAGTCTTCTCAGTTAGTTACTCTCTAGTTTTCCTTAAGTCCTTAAATTAACAAAAATCAATCTTTTAATCAATAAAATTTTAAATTCTTCAAATTATTAAATCCATTTGTTAAACTTTCCAGCAAGACCAGCACCCCTGTAAACCACAATCACCTCCTGTGTCTTGGACTGAAAAATCCATGGAAACAGAATGAAGTCAATGATCACATTCTAGCAGCCACTGACTGAAGCCTGCTCTGGATATGAGTGAAGGGGCAGATGTCCAAGACAGGGCAATACCAGATGGAGCCTCTCCTTACCCATTGTCAACCCAGGAACCAGGGAGAAAGGCACTCACTCGTGGCTGCTCAAAGCTGGTGAGCGCCAAGTTCCATATCTGCACCCAGAAAAAGCAGCAATGACCCAGAGGCAGCCTGTGGGAGCCATAGCTGATCCATGTCCAAAAAGCCATAGGGGCAGAGCAGGAGGAATTGAGGGGCTATCCTTGCACTGTGTAACCCTGGGGCAGCAGCTGTCCCTCTCTGAGCCTCAGCATCCCCACTGGGGAAAAAAGGAGACAATGGGATACAACCAAAATATTCCCCTATTCTGCTTTGGATGGGGGAGTTCTCCTGGCCTTTCCCCAGGACAGCCCCTTCACTGAAGCCACACCCTGCCCAGGCCTTACTGTCAAGAGGCTCCCCTTGGGCCTTGAAAACAGAGCAGATAAACAAGTGAGGGGAACCGAGGAATAGGCGACTCCAGGCCCTGGCTCCCATGAGCCCCTGGCTAGGCTCCCGGGGTGTGGTGGGGGGGGGAGCAGGCCAGGCTTTTGTCTGGGTTTTCAAAAGCAGAGGACACCGGGTGCCTTGCTTTCTCAGGAAGGGAGGGAGGGAGGGAAGTGGCTCCCACTCAGAGGAAGGTGTGGTGGGTCATGGGTGAATACCCAGGGGGTGGAGGGGGGGAGTTGCCTGCTCAGAAAACACACCAGTGGGAGCAACCAGCCAGGCAGGGTTGGCTAGACCTCTTGAAACCAATCTCGGCCCTCTGGCTAGAGTAGGGCCCAGGGGCCCAAAGAAGGGCAGCTGCTGGCTCTGTCCCAAAATGGGCAGGTGGGGTGACCCCAGGAAGTGCCTCTTGGCCCCCTGTCCATGCAAACACACCCCACAGCCTCCTGGTGCCCACCTGTGGGAGTGAAGGGGAGAGGCCAGTGACCCTCACACTGGGAAGAAGGGAGCATGTGCCTGAATGACCATGCACCTTCACCTGGCACCTGCTGTGTACAAGAACCCTCTGCTGCCAACACTTCTTCCCAGACCCCTGCTCAGGTCCAGGTCACCCAGTAGGCTTGCAAGGGTCTAAGGATTCCAACCAGGGCCTGCCAACTCTTTTAGCTACACGTTTGGAGCTCCATCTTGGAGACACTTTCCTTGGGAAGGCATCAGACCCAAGCTCCGTATACCTGGTCCTCTCTTCTTATACATACTGAAGACACCCCCCCCCCTCCTCAAAGTCTGGAGAGAAGCCCCCTGCCTCCAGGGGCAACTCAGGACATCTAGCGGCTGGATCTAGAGTGAGCAGGAGGCTCAGGACAACACTGGAGGCCCTTGGGAAGGGCGGGGTAGGGGGACTGGCCCGTGCGCCCGTCCAGGGCGCAAGGAGCGGTGCTTTCAGGCTGGGGCGGAGGAAGGGCTGGTGAGCTCAGGGCCAGGCCGCAGCAATTGGGGAGGGGTCGCTCCACCTCCCTGGGGCCACCCACAGGTGGCCGGAGGCCGAGGCTTGCTCAGTAGGCGCGGGCGGCGGGCAGGCGTAGACGCGAGCCTTCCCTTTTCAGCGTCCTGGACTGCCCTCGAGCCGCTGCCGCCCAGATTCCCAATAACCCGTGGACCTCCGCGGTTGGATAGAGGGGTCTCAGGACCGCGCGGCCCAGCCCGCTTCCCTCCCCAACTGAGCTGGTGGAGGGCCTGAAAGCCCCTCGCTGCCTCCCCTCCTCGCTGGGGCCGCGACGCCCCCAGAGGGGCCCGGGAGCGGGGGCCTCCCCTGGCTCTTCGGGCCCCCAGCACCCCGGTGGCAGGTTGCCTACTCACTCCATGTCCCCGCCGAGGTCCGGGTGGGTCCGCGGTGCTGGGCGGGGGCGGGCGCCGGGCGGGCGCGCGGGCGGGGAAGGGTGGGGGAGGGGTAGAGGGCCGGGCGGGGTCCAGGCGGGCTAAGGCCTGGCGGCCGGAGCTGCGCGGCGCGGGGGCGGCGGCACCGGCTCTGGCATCGCCCCGCGCGCGGCTGTTTATTGTCCGGGCGGCGGCAGGCGCGGGGGGTGGGCTCGGCGCGCGCGTCGCCGCCGCGGCTCTTTGCTCCCCTCCCCTCCGCGTTCCCCTCCCGCCTCCAGCGCCGCGAGTAGTCGCTGCGCCTCCTGCCGGCCGCGGCTGCTGCGGCAGAGCCCCCCTATCCGCATCCCGCACCGCACCCCGGCATGGGGCCGGGTCCCTCAGAGGCGCCCCGGTTCCCACGAACACCCATCGAGAAGGCCTGATACTCTGCCAAGCGCAGTCTGGGCGCTGGCCTGGGACTTGGCTGTGGCAAAGGTTTGCCTCTCCCCAGCGCCAGATCCAGAGGGGTCTGTTGGGAAGACAGACAGCAAACAAATTCCTTTCCTGAGGTGCCAAGCGCGAATGGGGACAAATAAAACAGGGCGAAGAGTAGGAACCCCAGGGAGGACTGAGAGGCCGCTCGGAGGAGCTGACATCCCCGCTGCAACCCGCACCCCCACCCCCGAGGTCCTGGAGGAACCTTTGTGGGGATGTCTAGAAGAGCGCTCAGGTGGGGCACACTGCAGGCGCTCGTGCTTGGGGATGTATCTGAGCTCGGTGTCTGAGGAACAACAACAACAATAATAGCAATTGCCCATCTGTCGGAGCACCCGCTAGGTGATGTTCCTGGTCTTAAGAGTGAGTGAGGACAGCGGAAAAAGGAGGGAGACTTCGGGCTTTGTACTGAAGGCACTGGGGAGCCAGAGCAAGACATGGGCAGGACCTGTTCTCCCCGACTATGTAGACTATGGCCCCGACTTGGTTCCTATGAGAACATGCAGTCCCCTGGCCCGAACACACTTAGCGAAGTCTCGAGTAGGACAGAAGGGGAAAATTTTTCAAATTCAGTTTTCTATAAAACAGTTCTACTTAGCAGGTGCTCAATAAATTGATATACATTTAAGAGAAATAGCTTTGGGCAAACTTTGGAGGAATATATGGCACGTTGTACCTCAGACTGGGAAGTGACATCTATACTTTTTTTTTTTTAAAGACAGGGTCTAGCTCCTGGGGATAGGATAGAGTGCAGTGATGTATTCATAACTCACTGCAACCTCACACTCCTGGGTTCAAGCAATCCTTCTGCCTTAGCCTCCAAAAATAGCTGGGACTACAGGTACACACCACCATGCCCAGCTACTTTTTAATTTTTTTATAGAAAGAGAGTCTTGCTCTTGCTCTTGCTCAAGCTGGTCTGGAACTCCTGAGCTCAAGTGATCCTGCTGCCTCAGCCTCCCAGATTGCTAGAATTAGAGATGTGAGGCACCATGCCTGGACTAGACCTATTTCTTTGTAGACCTTTGCATCTCACCAACTTTGCAATGAGCCTGTATTCATTTTTGCATTTAAAACAATGAGATAAGGCTGGGCACAGTGGTTCACACCTGTAATCCTACCACCCTGGGAGTCTAAGTAGGTAGACTGCTTGAACTCAGGAGTTTGCTCAGGAGTTTATGAGCTCAGGAGTTTGCTCAGGAGTTTAAGACCAGCCTGAGCAAGAACAAGTCTCCAACTCTACTAAAAAGATTGAGAGGGTGGTGCCTGTGTAGGAGTAAGGCGCTGGCCTCATATGCCAGAGGTGGCAAGTTCAAACCCAACCGCGGCCAAAAAAAATATTGAGAAAACTAGGTGGGCATTGTGGCAGGTGCCTATAGTCCCAACTACTCAGGAAGCCTCTGGGCCAAGAGGATCACCTGAGCCCAACAGTTTGAGGTTGCTGTGGGCTGGCATTCTACCCAGGCTGACAGAAAAAACAAAGAAACAAAAAAATAGCCCGAGGAACATCAGAGCCCTTGGGTTGAATCCCAGCTCACCTTCCCATGAGCTGTGTGACCCTGGACTGTTTCTTAACCTCTTTTTTTTTTTTTTTTAGACAGATTCTCACTTTGTCTCCCTGAATAGAGAGTTGTGGTGTCATAGCTCACAGCAACCTCAAACTCTTGGGTTTAAGCAATTCCCTTGCCTCAGCCTTCCAAGTAGCTGGGACTACAGGTGTCTGCCACAACTCCCAGCTATTCTTTGTTGCAGTTGTCATTGTTGTTTAGCTGGCTCGGGCAGGGTTGGAACCCACCAAGCTCCGTGTATGTGGCTGGCGCCATAACCACTGTGTATAAGCACCAAGCCGCCACTTCCTATTTTGAACAATATGCATCTACCACCCTTCAAACCCGATTGCCTCCATAACCTTGACCCCGCCCCTCACCTTGGTCTCACCCCGCCCACCCCATTGCACAATCAGCCCCACCCCTGCACCCTTGGCCCTGCCTCCTAGCTCCCCCAGCTCCCTGGACCACTGCACCCACAGTTTCCCTGAGGATGCCCCTTCTCCTCTCACCTCCCTGTGAAGTTGCCATGCACCATCCACCGGGCTTCCTCCACCACCACCTTCTCTTGCTCCAGCCCCCCTGGACATCCTCTGGGGCTCTTGAACTAGGAGGACTCCTCACATTGAACTCTGCATAGGCCCCAAAACCTCACTCCTCCCCTCTCCCTGAGTCAGAGATTTCCCTCACATCCCTCCAGCCCTGGCTCCAGCTCAGTCCTTGTACCCCACCCCACCCTGCAGCCCCACAGCTTCCTCTTCTCCCTGCCTGCTCTCCCCACTCCACTCTCATTTGTCCTGGCCTGCCTCTGCTAAAACACAGTCCATGGCTTCCCAATCCCTACAGCCTGACTCTTGAGACTGAGCTAAGCCAGAGCACCCTGTCTCTACCCTTATCTCTCCCTACCCCACACCCAACTTTGTCTTCAGCCATCCAGACATCCTGCTTGTGCCTTCCTCTGGGAACACCTTCTCCACCTCTGTATTGTTACAGAGTCCCCTTGATTATCCTATTTAAAAATTCTTCCCCCTTCTCTATTACTCTTGTTCACTCTGGTTTCTCTTTTCCCACTAAATAATTCTCCTTCCTCTTTTTCACTTTTCTTGGTGGAGGTGGGATCTTGCTCTATTGCCCAGTCTGGTCTCCAACTTCTGGGCCCAAGCCATCCTCCAGTCTTGGCCTACCAAAGTGCTGGAATTACAGGCAGGAGCCATTAAATTCTTTTAACAGATGGTGTCATTTATGTATTGTGTTTGGCATTTCCTTCCAGCCTCTCCCTTGAATGTTGGAGCCACCATGGCAGGAATTTGCCTGTCTTCCCCACTGCTGAATTCCCAGCACTCAGAAGGGTGTCAGTAGACACTAGGTTCTCAATAACTGTTGAGGGAATGAATGATTTCCTATCTTCCATCTTCTCATTTGACTGTGACAGCTCCCTGGGAAGGATGATCACAGAGTCCAGTTTATAGATGAATAGATAGAGGCCCAGTGAGGGGCACAAGGACCCCATCCCCTGCTGCCGTCTGCACCCAGAACCTTGCTCCAGGGTCAACCTGTTTCCTAATGGGGAAGATCAAAGCTTAGAGATCTCTGGGGAGCAGTAGACCCCAATGGTGGCCAAGCTACTTTCTTGGCTAAAATCCCAGAGGTTAAGCCTTGGAGACCTGGTGGGCAGAAGTGAACACACCCTGGCTGCATTGGGTCACCTTCACTGTTCCAATCTCAGTTTTCTCATTGGTGTAAATGGATTTGTCAGGGTGCCCCATGTGTCCATTCCTTTCTGTGCTCTCTGCTAGGCCTTTCGGTGTGGGTCCAGGAGAAAGTGTCCTTGAAGGGCAATCAAGCCCACCATAGCCTGAAGTCTGACCAGAGACAGGTATCAGGGACCCCAAGGCAGGCAGGGGCTGGGAAGGGCTGGCTAGAAGGCGCATGGTGTTGGGTTGCACAGTGTTTATTTTTCAAGCAGCATCTTCCATCTCAAGAAACCAGAAGCAGGCCAGGCAAGGTGGCTCATGCCTATAATCCTAGCAGTCTGGGAGGCTGAGGTGGGTGGATTGCCTGAATGCACCAGTTCGAGACCAGCCTGAGCAAGAGGGAGACCCCATCTGTAAAAAATAGCCAGGCATTGTGGTGGGTGCTTGTAGTCCCAGCTACTGGAAAGGCTAAGGCAAAAGGATCACTTGAGCCCAAGAGTTTGAGGTTGCTGTGATCTATGATGCCACACACTCTACTGAGGGTGACAAAGTGAGACTGTCTCAAAAAATAAATAAATAAGGCGGCACCTATTGCTCAGTAGGTAGGGCGCCAGCCCCATAAACCAAGGTGGTTGGGTTCAAGCCCGGCCCTGGCCAAACTGCAACAAAAAAATAGCCAGGCATTGTGACGGGTGCCTGTAGTCCTAGCTACTTGGGAGACTGAGGCAAGAGAATCCCTTAAGCACAAGAGTTTGAGGTTGCTGTGAGCTGTGACTCCACATCACTCTACCCAGGGCGATAGCTTGAGACTCTGTCTCAAAAAAAAGACAAACTGCAAACTTATAGAAAATATTTGCATATCTGGGGGAAAATTTGTATTCAAAACATACGAAGACCTCTTAAAACTCAACAGTAAGGGGTGGTGCCTGTGGCTGAGTGGGTAGGGTGCCAACCCCATGTACCGAGGGTGGCGGGTTTAAACCCAGCCCTGGCCAAACTACAACAAAAAAATAGCCAGGCATTGTGGCGAGAGCCTGTAGTCCCAGCTACTTGAGAGGCTGAGGCTTGCTTGATTCTCAAGAGAATTGCTTGAGCCCAAGAGTTTGAAGTTGCTATGAGCTATGACACCATGGCACTCTATCGAGGGTGACAAAGTAAGACTCTGTCTCCAAAAAAAAAAAAAAAAAAAAAAGATTCTCTCCCAAACAGCTCCCTCTCCCTCCTCTCTGGGCATTCCTTTGGAAAGTGGAAACACTGACCCTTACCCAGCTATTCTTTAGGGCTTCCAGGAACTTGGTTATCTGAGACAAGGAAGGATGGTTACTTGTTTCAGATATGTTCAGGAAAGGGGAAGGAAATTGCCCAGGTCTGGGATGGATCAGCCCCTAGAGAGGCAACAAGAGCTTACCCAAGGCTGTATCCCTGGCCCCATCATCCTATACTGTGTGACTGTGGCTGTTTCTATATCAATAAGGTAGGATGGCTAAAACCAACATCCTCAGGTAAATGAAGTTCCACACACTTGTAACTTCAGGTAATATGTAGGTAACTATGAAAGTTGTGAGACAGACTACGTTATGGTACATTATTTCACTTCCAAGAAACACAGTCAACGGCATCCTTTCTGATTCACCTGTGCAAGTTTCAACTTGCTCAGCTTATCAGTGTTGCTAAAAGGGCTTCATTTGTTTCCATCAGTGCAGATTTTATGTTTTGTGATTTTTGTGTATCTTAAAACTGTTGTAATGGCAGCGCCTGTGGCTTAGTGAGTAGGGCCCTGGCCCCATATACCAAGGGTGGCGGGTTTGAACCCAGCCCCGGCCAAACTGCAGCAACAGAAAAATAGCCAGGCATTGTGGCCAGCACCTGTAGTCCCAGCTATTCGGGAGGCTGAGGCAAGAGAATTGCCTAAGCCCAAGAGCTGCACGTTGCTGTGAGCTGTGACGCCACGACACTCTACCAAGGGCAACAAAGTGAGACTCTGTCTCTTAAAAAACAAAAAACAAACAAAGAAAAACTTGTAATGACCCACCTACTAGTTCTAGCCCCCATGGAATGTGTGGCTGGAGATGTTTTCTAGGTATCTCTATCTCAGGGCAGTCCAGGAGCAAACCCAGACAAGGGGACCCACTAGTGCGACTCAGTGATTCTCAAAGACCCTTCTGTCCAGTCATTCAACATTATTGGCCAAGGACAATCCAAACTCTGGGGACACAGCCATGCCAGATAATCCCAGTAGACCAGAGCTGCTGCAACAAACTCCCACAAAATCAGTGGCTTAAAATGACACCAATTTATTCTCTAACAGTTCTGGAGATCATAGTCCAAAATGGCCCTCACCAGGCTTACATTACTGTGTGGCAGGACCATAGAATCATGGTTGCTGCTTTATGCCCAGCTCCAAGCATAAGGACTGGTATACAGAAGATGCTCAGTAAATGCAATGAAGGAAGGAAATAATTAGAGTTGTCCAGGGACCAGCCTTTCTCAATGTTCTCATAGTCCTGAGGTCAGTGCTGGGGCTGCAGATGAGGAAACTGAGGCTTGAGGGGCAAAGAGCTTGCTTGGGGGCCACCCAGCTTTACCTCAATGGGCTGGAAATCCAGCACCTACAACCAGAGAGGCAGCTGCATTTCTGTTTAGGCCCTGTGAAAGCTCCCTTGCACATATCCAGGCTGGGTATACTGAGGCACAGAGTGGTGAAGTGACTTCCTGAGGTCACACAGCAGCCCCAGGACCCTTACTCTCACCTCCATGGCCTGCTTCTTGGCCTCTCTTGCAGTTATAATCGTTATCAATAACAACCCAAGACAGCCAAAGCATCGGTTCCCCAGAAGCACCTGGTTGCACTGGATGTTGCTGATGGGGCCTCCCAACCACAGGCCACAGCTCGGCTCCCTGCTTCCGGGCCGTTAGGTGAGAGTGGGGGCCTCGGCCACCAACAGACCTCTACAGGGAGCCGCCAGCCTGTGATGGCCATGAGGCCTACGATGGGGGGCTGGGGCCACCCGCTGCTGGCTATGGCTGCTGCTCTGACACTACCCATGAAGCTGCCTGGTGAGGAGCCCCTAGGACCCTACATAGGGTTCCCTGAGAACCTGCAGGCAGGCCCCCCATCCAACCTAGCTACTTAACCCCCGTGGATGGTTGTCCCCCTCCTGGCCTCAGCTGGAAAAGAGGGGAGCCCCCTCCCGGTGCATGGAGGCTTGTCTGGACTCTCTCTCCCTGTCTGCATCTCTCTGGTGTCTTCCCACCCTGTCTCTGCCTCTGCTTTTTTCTCCCCCTGTCCAGCCCCCAGCCTGTCCAGTGCTGATCCATGACTCAGGCCATCCACCCCCACAGGCTCCTGGGGAACCTGGATCATTGGGGGCCAAGAGGTGGCCCCCAATTCCCGGCCCTACATGGCCTCTGTGCAATTCAGTGGCCAGCACCACTGTGGGGGCTTCCTGCTCCAGGAACGCTGGGTAGTCTCGGTCGCCCACTGCTTCAGCCACAGGTGAGCCTCACCTTTCTGGATCTCTTCTGTGGAGTGAGCTGGGGCATGAGCAGGGCAGGGTGGACACTAACCCTCACCTAGTGGAGGTATAGCAGGAGAGGGCATCAAGGAGAAAACGGGAAAAATACATAAGAAGCAACAATGGTGACAACAATTAAACATTTTGTTATGATAGTCTTTTTAAATATATTGTTATAATGACCATTAGCATGAATATTGAAATTATTGGCTTGGTGACCATAGCTCAGTGGTTAGGGCACCGACCACATACAGTGAGGCTGGCGGGTTCAGACCCAGCCAGGGCCAGCTAAAACAACAATGACAACTGCAACAAAAAAATAGGCAGGCGTTGTTGTGGACACCTATAGTCCCAGCTACTTGGGAGGCTGAACCAAGAGGATCACTTGAGCCCAAGAATTTGAGGTTGCTGTGAGCTGTGACACCACAGCACTCTACCGAGGACAGAATAGTAAGATTCTGTTTCTCTCTCTCTTTTTTTTTTTTTTGCAGTTTTTGGCTGGGGCTGGGTTTGAACCTGCCACCTTTGGTATATGGGGCCGGTGACCTACTCCTTTGAGCCACAGGTGCCGTGCGAGACTCTGTCTCAAAAAAAAAAAAAAAAGATATTGAAATTATTATAGTTAATATTATAATTGAGATGGGATATTTAATAAATATAGTGTTATGTTCATTCTAAGTATATTTTCATAGCTATGATTCAAATTAATATTGCAGCCATTGGGGTTGTGGCTCAGTGGGTAGGGCGCTAACCCCATATACCGAAGGCAGCAGGTTCAAACCCAAACTGTAACAAAAAAATAGCCGGGCATTGTGGCAGGCGCCTGTGGTCCCAGCTACACGGGAAGCTGAGGCAAGAGAATCACCTTAAACCAGGAGTTGGAGGTTGCAGTGAGCTGTGCTACCAAGGGCAATAAAGTGAGACTCTGTCTCTACAAAAGAAAAAAAAAAAAATTGCAACCATTAAAGATAACAGTGTAATTAAGGTGGGAATGATAGTCAACATAGTGATTATCACTGCAGGGCTGGCATGAGCATTAACAGGATTGCTGCACCTCCATTTCACAGATGGGGAGACTGAGGCCATAGGTGGGCAGCCTCAGTCTTGCCTGCCCTCCTCTCTCTGCAGAGACTCCCGCAGTGGCCTGGTGGTGCTGGGGGCCCACACCCTGGGCATTACAGAGCCCACGCAGCAGGTGTTTGGCATCACAGCTGTTGTCAGGCACCCCAACTACCAGCCCACGACCCATGCCAATGACATCTGTCTGCTTCAGGTGAGCCCTATTGCTGAAGGTGGGCCGGTGGGTGGATCTGACCCATTTCTGGTCACTCAGGACCATCTAACTTCTATTTAACACTTCTATTTAGTGGCTCACGCCTGTAATCCTAGCATTCTGGGAGGCTGAGGTGGGTAGATTGCTTGAGGTCACTGGTTTGAGACCAGCCTGAGCAAGAGTGAGACTCCTGTCTCTAAAAATAGCCAGGCATTGTGGTGGGCACCTGTAGTCCCAGCTACTTAGGAGGCTAAGGCAAGAGAATGGCTCAAGCCTTCTTCAATCTTCAAACCTTGAGGTTGCCATGAGCTACAATGCTATGACACTCTACCTAGGGCAAGGGAGTGAGACTCTGTCTCAAAAATAAAAAAAAGATAAAAAAAAAAATAAATAAAACAAAAATACCTGGAGAGACCCTGTGAACTCCCAAGTTAAGCCACATCTCTCCTCTGCCTAGAACACTCCATGGCTCCTAACTCCTTCAGGACAAGAGCTAAAGCCCTTCTGGTATCCATTGGCCCTATTCATGTGTTCCCATCACCTCCTATAGCAGTGGTTCTCAACCTTCCTAAAGCCGTGAACCTTTATTACAGTTCCTGTGGGTCACGACCCACAGGTTGAGAACTGCTGTCCTATAGTCTCCCATCTGTCACCTTTGCACTGGCTGTGCCCCACCCAAGCACCATTCCCCCACACAAATCTCAAATCCTACCAACTCAGGAGCCTCCCCTGACCATACACCCCCATTCTGTCCTTGCCTCCCACCTCTTATCCTGTCCCACCTTCCTTCTGTCCACATAGTTATCACTTCCTAACTCCTTCTTTACCTTGGTGATAGTTTACTGCCTCAAAGTCAAGGATTTTTATCACATTTTTGGCCATTTATGACACATAGCAGGTGCTCAATATTTATGCTGAAAGAGGGGAAGAATGAGAGTCTAGGGCCACTGTGAGATCTAGGTCCCTACCCTGTATCTCAGAAGTTTTCTGGGTGGGAAGTTGTGTCTACCATCAAGTGAGTTTCACTCCTGGCCATTCATAGCACATCCATTTGACCCTGCATGTCCTGCCGAGGAGGACGACTCCTTCCCTGTGACTTCCACCTGGAAGTCCCCAAATTAAATTTCAGGCACACCTCAGGGCCTACTTTTTGTTTTATTTTTATTTTATTTTTTTTTTTTTTTGAGACAGAGCCTCAAGCTGTCGCCCTGGGTAGAGTGCCATGGCATCACAGCTCACAGCAACCTCCAACTACTGGGCTTAAGTGATTCCCTTGCCTCAGCCTCCCAAGTAGCTGGGACTACAGGCGCATGCCACAACACCCAGATATTTTTTGGTTGTTGTTTGGCAGGCCCAGACTGGATTCAAACCCACCATCTCTGGTGTATGTATAGCTCAAGCTGCTAAGGCGCCGAGCCAGGGCCTACTTTTTAAAGGGAGGATTCCCAGTCCTGCCCCCCAAACATGGTGAAACTCTCAACAGGATAATTGCAGTCATATAGACAGGAATACTTGGTGGGGGTGGAAGGGCAGTGTTTTCTTAGCAAAATAAAAAAGCAGGAGTGAGTGTTGGTGATCAAAGCTTTTGGGTGAATTTTACTCATCTATGAAAGCCTGAAGCCTAGACCCTGCTGCTCTGGTTTTCTCAGGTTATTGTACAGATGGGGAAACAAAGGCACAGGGAGAAGTCAGAAATGTACCAAGGCCATGAAGTGGGTGACACCAAAACCAATGGTCTGATGCTCCAGGCAAGAGTGCCATGGCGTCAGCCTAGCTTATAGCAAACTCAAACTCATGGAGTGATTCTCCTTCCTCAGTCTCCGCAGTAGCTGGGACTACAGGAACCTGGCACAATGCCCAGATAATTTTTTCAAAAATTATTTTTTGGGGGGCAGCGCATGTGGCTCAACAGAGTAGGGCACTGGCCCTATATGCCTGAGGTGGCAGGTTCAAACCCAGCCCTGGCCAAAAACTGCAAAAAAAAAAAAAAAAATTTTTTTTAGTAGAAAAGATTTTACTCTTGGGCTTGGCACCAACCACATACACCAAGGGTGGTGGGTTTAGCCCGGGCCAGCTAAACAACTGCAACAAAAAAATAGCCGGGCGTTGTGGTGGGTGCCTGTAGTCCCAATTACCTGGGAGGCTGAGGCAAGAGAATCACTTAAGTCAGTAGTTCTCAACCTTCCTAATGCCACAACCCTTCAATACAGTTCCTCATGTTGTGGTGACCCCCAACCAAAACCTTATTGTAATTTTGCTACTGTTATGAATCCTAATGTAAATATCTGATATGCAGGATGGTCTTAGGCAACCCCTGTCAAAGGGTCATTCGACCCCCAAAGGGGTCTCAACCCACAGGTTGAAAACAGCTGGCTTAATCCAAGAGTTTGAGGTTGCTGTGAGCTGTGATGCCACTGCACTCTACTGAGGGCAACACAGTGAGACTGTCTCAAAAAAAAAAAAAATCTTACTCTTGCTCAGGCTGGTCTCAAATTCCTGAGCTCAAGCGATCCTACCATCTTGGCCTCCCAGGGTGCTAGGATTATAGGCATGAGCCACTTTGCTTGCCCAGACCCATTCTTTCTATAATCATTAATTGAGCACCAGCTGTATCTTAGCCTAGTCATCTAGGAAGGCTTCCAGAGGACGTGATATATAAGCTGAGATCTGAAAACTGAACAGGAAAGGTGCTCTGGGCGGGAGTGCCAGGAAAGCAAATCTGTGAAGGTGGCTCCAAAGTCTGGCAGCAAACCATTTTGGTGGACGGAGGGCTGAGGCTGGGGGGACCTAGAGGCTTTGTCCCTGGGGCAATAGGGATCCCAGGGGAAGGCTTAGAGGAGGGGAAGAGATGGGGGTTGAAAGCTTCTCTGGGCAGCTGAGGAGGTGAGACTGGCAGCCTGGAGGCTGGCACAGGCCTGATGGGCCAATGAGTTTTCCCCACAGGCCATGACCAGTGGTCACAGACAGGTAAACCGAAGCAGGAACAGGGGAAGGTGGGTTGGTGGCAAGGGAGAAGGGAGTTGCCCTGAATCCACATTTTCCCTGCAGCTGAACAGCTCTGCTGTCCTGGGCCCTCATGTGGGAGTGCTGAAACTGCCAAAGAGAGGTGCCAGGCCACCCAAGCCTGGGTCGCGGTGCTGGGTGGCTGGATGGGGCTTCGTGTCAAACTTTGAGGAGCAGCCGCCTGGGCTGATGGAGGCTGAGGTCCGAGTGCTGGGCCTGGATGTCTGTAACAGCTCCTGGAAGGGCCAGCTGAGACCTGCCATGCTCTGCACCCACAGTGGAGACCGTCAGAGGCGGGGCTTCTGCTCAGTAAGATCCTTTCTGGCCCACTCACTTATATGAGTACACCAAGGCTCACAGAGGGAGGAGCCTCAGGCAGAGCCTTGGGAGCTGAATCCAATTGATGTTTGACCAGATAGAGAAGCTGAAGCCCAAGAGGGGCAAGGAGTTTATCACACAGAGGTACCACTTTAAGCTGTGCGGGTCCAAGTTGGGCACTGCACAAAGTGCCACAGACTCATATATTTATACAAGCAGTGGTCAGTAGAGGGCAATAACAGATCTAAAGGAAGCAGCTATTTCACCCAAGACCCCATTGGTTTGAATGAACTGGGCCCTGGTGCTGAAGGAGACACTCAGCCTGCAGTGCCATTTGTTTTAATCAAGAGAGTGACATGGGGCTGAGTGTGGTGGTTCATGCCTGTAATCCTAGTACTCTGGGAGGCCAAGGTAGGAGATCCTTTGAGCTCAGGAGTTTGAGCTCAGCCTGAGCAAAATCAAGATACCATTTCTACTAAAAATAGAAAAACTAGCTGGGTGTTGTGGTGGGCAGCTCTAGTCCCAGCTACTTGGGAGTTTGAGGAAGGAGGATTGCTTGAGCCCAAGAGTTTGAGGTTGCTGTGAGGTACAATGATGCCACAGCACTCTACTCAGGGCAACAGAATGAGACTCTGTCTCAAAAAACAAACAAACAAACAAACAAACAAACAACAACAACAAAATAGGCTTTGTGCCTATGGCTCAAGCAGCTCCTATGGCTCAAGCAGCTAAGGTGCCAGCCACATACACCTGAGCTGGTGGGTTTGAATCCAGCCCGGGCCCGCCAAACAACAATGACGGCTGCAACCAAAAAATAGCCGGTTGTTGGGGCGGGCGCCTGTAATCCCAGCTACTTGGGAGGCAGAG
The DNA here is from genome assembly GCA_963574355.1 of Loris lydekkerianus. Lineage (NCBI taxonomy): Eukaryota > Metazoa > Chordata > Mammalia > Primates > Lorisidae > Loris > Loris lydekkerianus. The sequence continues at coordinate 32,215 of CAUYPK010097451.1, read as the reverse complement.
GCAGGAGAATCGCTTGAGCCAGGAGTTGGAGGTTACTGTGAGCTGTGATAGAGACCCAGGGTGACAGCTTGAGGCTCTGTCTCAAAAAAAAAAAAAAGAAAAAAACAAGAAAAGATTACAGCCAGTAATTTTTTCTCACCCTACTTGGTAGAGTCAGAGTCAATTCCTGGTGGCAGTTAGGATGGTGGGACAGGGAGTCAGGAGATCTAGGGTGGGTATGCATGGAGCCCTGTATGAGTAGAGAATCTTTAAGCTGAGACTTGAAGGAATTCTGGAAGATGTGAAGAAAGGCATGCCAGGCAGAGAGACTGGTTAAAGGTCAGCTGTATACAGCTCTGCAGAGTGTACACTGCAGCCTTGTATATACAAGCAGTATCCAGTAGAGGGCAGTAACAGGTCCCTGGGCTGGAACCAAATGAGTTAAGAGAACAAGGCAGAAATGGGTGAATGGGTAGCACCTGTGGCTCAAGGAGTAGGGTGCCAGCCCCATATACTGGAGGTGGTGGGTTCAAACCTGGCCCCAGCCAAAAATGGAAAAAAAAAAAGAAAGAAGTGGGTGCAGGCTGGATTCTCAGGGACTCGAAGGCAGAGGTAAGATTAGTCTTTGCTTTAAGAGCACCAGGGAGCCATGTATTTTGAGGCAGGGAGGGTTGTGATCTGATTTACCTGTAGAAGCTCCTCTGGGAAAGTAACCCCAGAGAAGGGCCTCTAACCATTTTTTTTCCTTCACTCCAGGCAGACTCTGGGGGGCCTTTGGTGTGCAGGAACCGTGCCCATGGCCTTGTCTCCTTCTCGGGCCTCTGGTGTGGTGACCCCAAGACCCCCGATGTGTACACACAGGTGTCTGCCTTTGTGGCCTGGATCTGGAATGTGGTTCGGTGAGGCAGCCCCCAGCCCACCCCTGTGCTGGGACCACCAGGCTCCTGTCAGGAGCTGCCTGAACCCATAGTCTTACTGGTATGCAGATCAGATGGCAGCTCTTGACTTGGAATATTCCTTGGCTGATGTGGCAGGGGGTCTGTGGGGAAGCCTGGTATGCAGGCTGCAGGTGGGGGTGGGGAATTCAATTCCAAATGAAAAGGTCAAAATGGAACCAAGTAAAATGTTAACCAACTTACAGGGACTATGGATGCCTGCCTCACTCACCTCTGGCAGCTTCAGGGTTCACTCACATTCCTCCCCACGTCTCCTTCCCTAGCCCCTCTCCACTCTCCCACACCTCCACCATGAATTCCCTGGATATGTGCCCCCTTCCTCACAACCCCAAGTCTGCCTTGTCTGGGGGCTTAGGTGGACACACCCTATTTAACCTACACTCCAGGAACCATTAGCCTTTGCCCCTGCAGCATCCCCTGCCTGGGGTGCCCATCCTCCACCACCCACCACTGACTAACCACATTCACAAGCATACAGACAGGGAAACTGAGGCTAAGGAACTCCAAGTTCCCTGAGCAGGAGTCAGGGGGCTGTTGAGATACCAGTATGGAGCTGTCCCATCCCATGTGGAATCTTAGCTTGGCCTGACCTCCATCAAGCCTTGTGCTATTCCTCTGAAAAGTTTAGAATGGCACAGGTACCCCACAGGTCCCCACTGATGTCATTGGCAGAGGCTGTCAGTAATGGTGTAATTACTATTACTACTACCGCTGCACCCTAATCCCTCAAGACCAGGCCTTTGCTTCTGGATACCAAGCCTCCTGTTTTCCCCTCTGCCAATCACCCCTTAAAGACCTTTTGTTTTGTTTTGTTTTTGAGACAGAGCCTCAAGCTGTCACCCTGGTTAGAATGCTGTAGCATCACAGCTCACAGCAACCTCCAACTCCTGGACTCAAGCGATTCTCCTGTCTCCGCCTCCCAAGAAGCTGGGCCTATAGGCACCAGCCACAACACCCGGCTATTTTTTGGTTGCAGCCGTCATTGTTGTTTGGCGGGCCAGGGTTGGATTCGAACCCACCAGCTCAGGTGTATGTGGCTGGCGCTTCAGCTGCTTGAGCCTTTGTTTTTGTTTCTGTGACAGAGTCTCAAGCTGTCACCCTGGTAGACTGCCATGGTGTCATAGCTCATAGCAATCTCCAACTCTTGGGCTCAAGCGATCCTCTTGCCTCAGTTTTTTCTATTTTTTAGTAGAGTTGGGGGGTCTTGCTCTTGCTTAGGCTGGTCTCAAACCCGTGAGCTGAGGTAATCCACTGCCTCTGGCTCCCAGACAGCTAGGATTACAGATATGAGCTACTGCACCCAGCCTAAGGGTCTTTTTTTTTTTCATCTCTGGCTGTTATCCACTGCCAAGTGTTAGACACTGAGGCCTAGAGGTGGGCAGTGACTGTCTCAAAGACATCCACTTGTGTCTCTCCTCTGGGTGCTTCCAGAGCCCCCCTCCCCCATACCCCAACAGCACCCTAGGAGACAATCTCAGGCTTGGACACCCCAAAAATGGGCTTTTTAGTCTTTATTTCTTTGGTGAGGCAGTACCCCAGGGTGGGGGAGGCTGGCTTGTCTGGGGGCTTGGGTGGACACCCCCTAATCAAGGACACTTTTCTGGGCATTGCAGGTAAGGCACTACTTGAGGGCTGGAGGAGGATGAGCAAAACTCCCCTGGACTCCTCACCCCAAACTTGGGGAGCTAGATTTCTTCCTTGTTGCCACCCACTCCATATCCAGTCTTAGCCTTTGGTCTACATGCAGACACAGGTCAGATCAGACTGCATGGAGGGTAAGCAGTTTGGAGGAAATTGGCCCAAGAGCAGCATGTGGCTGGTATGACCACCCCCTGACAGGCTGGTGGGTAAGGAAGGTCTAGCTGGGAACTGTGTGCAAAGCCTGGCCAGGGCAGGCTGTGCAGGACCAAGGGCTCCTGTGTCTGACCTCCCCCATGGAAGGCAAGGAACAGGATGTGCAGGGACACTGGCTCCAGGATGTCATTTGTGCAGTGTGTCTTGGCATACGAACACCCCACCCTGGGCCAGTGGGGTGAGTAGAGGCTCTGCATTCTGGACAGAACCCACCCTAAGTGGACTGGGCACAACTGGACACAGTACCCTGTTCTGTACTGCTGCTGGCTATTCCACATCTGAGACCATGAGATGTTGCCACATGAACCCATTTGAATAGCAGTGGAGGAGGCACAGATGGCCCTTCTCACAAGGGACACACTGGGCATTTCTTAGTGGCCTTCATGGGACATAAACCGAGGAAATAAAGGCGACGAGAGGGCAAGAACCTGGAGTTCTTGGGCCATAGGGAACAGTGGCTGCTTTCTTGGACTTTATGAAGTGCATGTCCCACTGGGCCAAGGTCGCTGTGTTCTGAGGGTAGACCTTGCCCTCTCCTCTTGACCTAAGCCTGAGGTGCCCCATCTGGGGCTAGGAGAGCAAGTCATGCCTCTTTATTAATTACCAGGAGGGAGTACCCAGTCTTCCTGGCAGTGGTAATAATTAATGGGCTTATCCCCAAAGGACAGAAGTATGGATCTCCCATGCAGTAGGATGCTTGGCACAGGGGCTAGGACTTCCCACAGAAGTCCCCTAAAGGGGATGCTCAGTGCCAGGGCTCTCAGTACTATTCCACCCCCAACGCAGTTCCTAGCCTTGTTCCCTCAGTCCTTCCAGGATCCCCAAGAGATCCCAATGCAGGCACTGGGGAATGTCCGTGGGACATAAATTAGACTCTGCTGTGGCAATAAATAAAGCAGAAGTGGCCTCAGACGCCAGGCCCAGGCCCCCTGCAGCTCACACGAAGTTTTCCTCCTCCTCCTCCAACTCAGCATCTGGCAGCTCCTCAGGCGGGCCTGCAAGTGTGGAACGTATTGTCAGAGCGCTGAGAGTGCAGAGCAGGGGGCTCTGGGCCCCTAGGACAGGCCTGAGCCCCTGCCCTGCGCCCGCACCTGTGCAGCTGCCCGGGTGGCGCACGCCAATGGAGCGGCCCAGGAAGCAGGTGGCTTGGCGCAGATGGCACGAGGAAATGTAGGTGACGTTGTTGTTGCCGCAGAGCTCCTGGCCGGGGCTAGAGGGCACGGGGCAAGGAGCCGCGCGACACACCACGCAGTGAGCGCTACCCGTCTGGTCCACCACGCACGACTGCGGCCGCGGGCACACCACGTACGCGCAGGACTCTGCGGGCAGGCGCCAGAAGCGGGTCAGGGGGCACCGGTCGAGGACCCCGCGCAGGGACCTTGGCGGCCGAGCTTACAGAGGTCAAGAGTTGGGTTCACAAACCTCTTCCTAGGCGCGAGCCCCACCTCCCCTCCCCCAGTCCACCCACAAGCCCCAGGCCTTCTGTTGCAGCAGGAGCCACACCCCTTCCATGAGCCCCGCCCCCTAGTTCCAGCATCAAGTCCCACCCTCTGACTACGCGTCCATTACGACCATGCCATATTCTCTCTACTCTATGTGAGCATCAACGCCCCCTTTCCAAATCCCAACCCCACTTTTCCACATTTCAGACCTCTCCTCAGTTCCCACGTCACAACACCCAATCCAGTGACACACTCTCGGGAAAACAAAGCGTCCCTTAGACCCCAGCTCCATGAGCATGCTAATCCAGACCCCGCTCACCACAGCCCCGTACCAATCCACGTGCCTGGGCTGGAGGCGTCCCACCACCACGTATTGCCGCAGCGGCCCGGGTACAATACCTCAGGCCGGTGGCCCCACCCCTCCCCGACCTGCCCCCCTCTCCACATACTGCGGCAGCGGCCTCTGTACATGACGCGCAGGTCCGGGTGACCGCGGCAGCGCGTGGTGCGCAGCTCACACTCGTCGCGGTAGGTGGCGCCGTCCGAGCCACAGACTTGCAGGCGCGTCGGCAGCCCAGTGCAGTCTGGCGCGCACTCGCAGCGCGGGCGGCCCCCCAGCATGCGGCATGCCTTGCCCAGGCCGCACTCCACGCCGTCGCACGAATCTGCGGAGACAGGACGCGAGCGCGTGGGGCTGGGGCGATGAGAGGGAGTCCCATGGCGCGTGGCCGATGACTGGTCCTTCGTGTCTGCGGCACCTTCGCCCCTCTCACTCCCTACCCGACAGTTCTGCAAGAGAGGGGCAGGACTCGGGAATGGGGGCGCAATCTAGGGTCCAGTGTCGGTCCATAGCCTGGGCGCGGGAGGAGGCCACCGGTTGGGAGTGTAGGTGCTGGATCCGTTAAGGGGCGGGAGTTAGCCGAAGGCCCCTGTGGATTCTGGGTTCAGCGCTGCGCCTGGGGGTGGGGCTCAGTCGGGAGGCTGAGCTCACGGTGGGCGGGCGGGGGTCTCTACCGGTTTGGTGGTCCAGGAACACAGCCCGCTTTCCTCACAGCTGGACTGACGTCTATTCTCGGATTTACACGTTTTTCTGGGAAGGCCGGCGGGACCGGCTGCGTCAGCCGGGCAATGGGGGTGGAGTGGCCCCACCCTGTCCAGGCGTGGATCTGGGGACAACCAGCAGGGTCTGCTTCCCGCGGCTGCGTGCACCTCCCGGGAGGAGGCATCGGTAAGGGTGCAGCTTCAGCATGTCTTGGGGAGGGTGCCTTCCACAACCCTAGCCCTCCATAGCCCCATTTCTCAGGAAGGGAAACTGAGGTCCAGCGAGGGGAAATCTCTCTTTAGGGTCCCTGCCACCACTTTTAATATGCCGATTATTGCCTCCCAGGCCCTCCCAGGCTCTCTGGATCCTCCCAAGTCGTTAATTTACAGACGGCAAAACTGAGGCTGGATCACAGCTTCCGAGGGTCAGGGAGCCTGGGGCACCTCCTTCAGAGCTCCAGCCAGATCCCCAAGGTCTGTTGCTGGAATGGGCCCTTGAACACCAAGTCTTGAGTTTATCCTCCAGCCTCAGTTTCCCTGTGCATAAAGTGGAGCTGATGGGGGACCCCACCTTAGGATGATCAGACACTCCCCAAGAGGATAACCCAGCCTGACTAGTCCCTGCCAGGGCATGTGGGCCGCACCTGGGCACCTCCCACGCAGCTGGCCCACAGCACATCTGGAAACACTCTGCCACTTGCTTCATGCAAGTAGGAACGGAAGTGGAGGTCTGAGTGGGGGGAGGAGGAGAGTTCTGGGCCATCTCATACCCAGGCCAGGCATTTTTTGAAGTATGTTCTCCCAGAAGCGAGGGGGTTGGGGGGTGGGTCTGGATAGAGCAGGAGTATGTGGCAGTAAGTTCAGGACCACCCAGCCAGGCTGATCTGGGATTAATCACATCTTGGAGGCCAGCAGGGCTCCTCAGCTTGCCCTCCAGATCTAGAGTCCTCTGCTCCAGCCCTGTTCCCTGCCCCACCCTACCCCTGGGCCATAGTTTCTCCTACTGTGTTCTTTCATACCTTCTCCATCTGGCAAACTCCTAATCATTCCTCAACACTCTGACTCTAATGCCCACCTCTTTCAAATTGTGGCCTAGTTCTCCCTTAAGGCCCAGCAGATTCAGCTCTAGGAGGACGCCACAATCCATTCTCCCCAGGGCAGAGAATTTTTTTTTTTTTTTTTTTTTGAGACAGAGTCTTACTCAATTGCCCTAGGGTTGAGTGCCATGGCGTCATCATAGCTCAGCAATCTCAAATTCTTAGGCTCGAGCAATCCTCTTGCCTACCTTCCCAAGTAGCTGGGACTACAGGTACCTGCCAAAATGTCTGGCTAATTTTTTCTATTTTAGTAGAGATGAGGTCTCATTCTTGCTCAGGCTTGTCTCGAACTCCTGAGCTCAAGCAATCTACCAGCCTCAGCCTCCTAGAGTGCTGATTATAGGTGTGAGTCCCCACACTCAGCCCAGAGAATGCTTTGATTCTTTCATTCTGCCCTCAAAGACCTCCTAGTCTGAAGTGGGAGATAACATTTCTCAGAACAAGGTCCAGATACCACATTCTTATTAAACATGCAGCTGTGAGTCCACCACAGATCCCTAAAATTTGTGGAGTTAAGGGCCCTGGTATGGATATTTGGGAAACACTAAGTGTGGGGTCACAAGCCAAATGTTTCTACACTGGGAGAGGCAGGGTGCAGATAGAAGGAGCACACAGGAAGAGGGTTCATACTGAGCAAAGTCCTAGAGGCTACAAACCAGGCTGGGAGAGGCTTTTCCTGAACTTCAAATGGGAATCCCCTAGCTCCTCTCTGAGGCTAGGATCTCCTCTGCAACCTCTTGCAGAATGGGGAGCTTGCTTCCCATGGTCCACCTTCGACCATGGTGGTTAGTTTTCCTGGTCCTGAGATGAAACACACCAGCCCTGCCTCTAGCCTGTGGCCAATGCCCAGGGTCTCACCTTTGCAGGGGAGGCAGTGGACAAGGCCCAGGAAGCCAAGGAGGCTGATCTTGTTCCCGGGGTGGGTGAAGTTAGACCAGGCGGTGTCGATGTTGCCAGAGGCGCAGCACTCAGCCTGGCTCACATCAGTTCTGAGCACCAGGCTGCAGGTAGCCTCTCGGCCCTGTTGGAGCCAGCAGACACCACCTGAAGGCAAAGGGCACAGTTCCTATGGGGTGGGGTCAGAGGTGCTCTCCTGTATCACTCCTGACACAGCCTCTAGCCTGTGTTGATGCACACAGTGCTAAGTAGTTAGTAAAGAATGATGTACCCCAACCCAGGAAGGAGGGACAGAAAGCCACATGTGAGTATCCTTACTGGCTCTAGATCCCTAGGGTTCTCTCCACTCTGAGGTCCACCTACCTCCCCTCACTGCTTCACCACCAACCCCCACTCATCCTGGAAGCACTCCTTTCCTCCAGTCCCCCAGCTGGCATTCTGCCCAACCCTTCAAACACCATGCACTGGGCAAGTTAGCGTTAGTGGGCCCTAGAATTGCTTCTTCCACTTCTGCCCTCTGTCTAGACAGCACCAAGGGCGAGGGCATGCAAGCCCCCTCGCCTGGCAGCCCCCCCCCCTCGCCTGGCCTGCCTCTTACTCACTCCAACTTGGGAACATTCTCCTTGCATGAGCTCACCATCTCCCCAGGGACATGGCCTTCGGGGAGGGGGCTTAGCTCTCCCTTTGGCTTGGGGCTGGGGTGGGGTGCAGTGTGGCTGCCAGGGTGGAGGGGTGAGGAGGCAGATAGGCCTCAGTTTCCTTACTGATCAGTGGGGGCAGAAGTGGCCACAGCCCCCATCCTAGAGCACTCACTGCTTCCCAGACTCAGCTGAGCACCTTCCAGGGACCAGCTCTGGACATCCAGTGCCCCAGCACCCATCTTGTAAATAAGGGAAACTAAGGCCAGGAGTAGGGATGTTGCTTGCCTGGCATCTCCCAGAAAGTCCCAAGTATAGACTGTAGACTTGGGGAAGATCTAAGACCCTGGCTGGAGAGTCTGGGTCCAGTCAGCCAGCGCTGCCTCTCTAGGGGCAGCAGTCCTACCCAGAAAAAGTTTGAATCCAGACTTTGCCATTCACAGACTGTGTGATGCCAAGCCTCAGTCTCCTCACCTGGAAACACAGAGATGGTAGGAGTACCTACTCAATTGGATGGTTGTGTGGATTGGAGGCCGGAAGAGGTAGACACTAAGTGCTCAATAAATGTCAACAGTCATAGCGATTACTAACCTCTACTCTGCTGACCTCCTGGTGACCCACCTTATGGCCCTTTGGGACTGGGGGATGGGAGCCCCAATCCCTCTGGGATTCAAGCTGTGGTCATGCAGCCCCGCCCGTTGCGCCACCCCCAATATCACCCTGGGGGCTGCATTCCGGGCAGGCCCACGTGGGTGGCCCGCCCGCCCACCCATTCCAGCCGCCCCACTCACCGGGCGCGGGGAGCCCTGACCCCATGGAGCCCACGAAGCCAACGGCCCAAGCCAGGGCCCCCCAGGGCAGAGGCCAGAGTGGCCTCGGCGCCCCAGGACGCATGGCGAAGTTAAAAGACTGTGGCGGCCCCGCGTCGGATGCGCGGGCGGGCGGCGGCACCGACTTCTCAGCGCTCGGCCGGCCCGCCCTATAAAGGTCCCGCTGGCTGCGGGCGGGGCGGGACCTGGGCGGGGCGCGGCGCGTGAGTGGCGGGGCGCGAGGCTGTGTCCCGCGCGACGTGTGCAGGGGCTGGGCCAGGCCGCCTGCGGACGGCAGCGGGGGGGTGACGGGGGGGGGGGAGCTGGGGAATTCCATCTGGGAGTCAGAGGATTGAGCTGGGGCTGCGGCCAGGAGAATTGTAACTGAGGTGGTCCGTTCCTCTCATAGGTCGAGGGTGTCACCTACGGGGAGGTTTGGGGAGACCTTTGATTGTAGGGCCATAGCCTCTGAGCTGTGACCCACAGGGAGCCTGTCTATGTACTGCATTGTGGTTTGCATGTGGTCATTTTCATGGCCCAAGTGTAGCTTGGGTGGTGAACTCCTCCTCTGGCTCTACACAGCCCCACAGCCTTGGGACCTTGGCTTATGATTTTCTGCTCACAACTACAGGCCACCCACCTGTCCACCTGGCTGAACTCTGCTTGAGTGGGATGGAGGGGGGGTACAGTGGGGATAGACCCAGAGACACAGCAACTTCCAGCACAACATGGAGGACAGCGATCTTGACATCAGTTACGGCTTCCCAAGAGCCCACTGTGTGCCTGGCCCTGTGCCCCTTGACCCCTAGGAGGCTATGTACCAAGCTCTCTAACCTTTTGCAGGTGGTGTGCCCAGGTCACTAAAAGGAATGTTATTAGTTTCCTGGCTTATGATGTTTTTTTCTCCTCTGCCCTCTGAGACTCAGTAGACACTCCATTTCTGTGCAGCCCTTGGCTGTCTTGGAATCCTGGATTGCCTGAGCAGAGGCTTGTCTCGCAATTTACAACAGTGACATGAGCATGGGCCTGGAAGGCTGAAGCTTGGATATCGCTGGATGCTTGCCTACTTTGGATCTGATGCCTTCTATCTTGGGGGCCTCCAGAATTGTCAGGGTACCCTTGATATATTTGTGGGTTCTGTGTAGTCAGTCCTCCCTATGTTCGTGCTTCTAAGAAGTAATTATTGAACATCTCTTAGTGGCAGGAGTGGTGACCAGGCAGGGTGCTAGGGTACCACAAGGAAGACCCAGTCCTGCCCTCACAAACTCATGGTTTGGAAGGGTCATAGACAACAAAATGTATAGACAAGTTAATCCATAATTTCAAAGAGTGGTAAATGCTTTCAGGAAAGTAAAGAATGTTGAGGTGATGGGAAGCAAGTGAGTCCAAGGGATGCCTATGCCTGGTCACTGCCATTCCTGGATTGCCCTGAGGTAAGGAAACTGAGGCTTGCTAGAGCAACACGCACAGCTCCTCCTCTTGTGTGAGTAAGATCTGCCACCAGCACCTGGATCTTTTCTTCAACCTTAGCTGCCCAGCCTGACCTGTGTCCCCTGGCCAGTGGCCAGAGGCCAGCTTACCGCCCTAATGGCACTGAAGGAAGACACTGACTGTCTTGACCTAGCCTTGGCCTCTGGCAGTCCCAGAGATTCTCCCTGGGTTGGGGAATAGGGTAGGGATAAGACCCTGTGTTCTCCAGAGCATTTGCCGGGGCTGGACACTGTGACCTTGGCCAAGACCTGACCTCACTGTGGCTTGGACACTCTGGCCTAAGCTCTGTAAATCAAAGGGACATTGTCTGGGTGGCCTGGGTGTCTGGGTTCGGGGCCTCTCCAGGGAAACCAAGGCCAGTTGCCAATGTCCTCCTGCGCCCGTGTTCAGTGTTTCTCTCTAACCCAGAGGCAATGTGGGTGGCTGGGTGACCTCAAGCAAGTTACTGACCCTTTCTGGGGAGCCCTTTCCTGCCAAGACTCCAGTGATAGCCTCCCCACCTCCGCTTCTTGCCTGCCTTCCTCTTCATCCTGACCCAGCAACCCCCTCCCTATCCTAGCTGCTGTAATACACCTACCTCTCCAACTCATATGCCCACCATGACTCCTTGTGGCCTCTGCTGTAAGGTTTCTTTCTCTCTTAGACCCTAACAGGTAAACAGGCAGCTGTAGGTGCCCTAAGGCCTCACCCAGTATGGGGAGATTGAGAAAGACTTCCCAGAGGAAAGAGACACTTAAATTGAGACTTTAAAGCTATACTGAAAGTCAGGGGTGTATGCTGGGAACAGAAGTGATAAAATGTTTGCATTGCAAGTAAGAGTGCAACTTAGGGGTTGTTGGTAGAATAACAGCCCCAGAAATGACTAGGTTAATCTTTGGAACCTGTGAATTTGTCACCCTCTATGGTTAAAGGGGTCTCTGAAAATGGAAGATCATCCTGGATTATCCATGTGGCCCAGCATCTTCACAGAGTCCCCCTATGAGGAGGCAGGAGGGTCAGAGGTAGAGAGAGACTGGAAAATGCTGCACTGCTGGCTCTGAAGGTGGAAGAGTGATCCGGAGCCCAGAGATTCAGGTAGCCTCTAGATCAGTGGTTCTCAACCTTCCTAATACCGTGACATATTTTCTTTCTTTTTTTTTTTTTTTTGGCCGGGGCTGGGTTTGAACCCACCACCTCCAGCATATTGGGCCAGCACCCTACTCCTTTGAGCCACAGGCGCCGCCTTGTATTTTCATTTTTACAAAGGGCTCACCACCCACGGGTGGAGAACCACTGCTCTAGATGGTGCTGGAAAAGGCACAGAACAGACTCTCCCCTGAGATGCAGTTTTGCCAATACCTTGATTTCCCCCAGTGAGATGCAAGTTGGACTTTTTTTTTGGCCGGGGCCAGGTTTGAACCTACCACCTCCAGTATATGGGGCCAGCGCCCTACTCCTTCGAGCTACAGATGCTACCCTTTTTTTTTTCTTTTTTTTTTTTTTTGAGACAGAGTCTTACTCTGTCACACTGGGTAGAGTGTCATGGCCTCATAGCTCACCACAACCTCAAACTCCTGGCCTCAAGTAATCCTACCTCAGCCTTCCTAGTAGCTGGGACTATAGGCATGAACCACCGCACCTAGCTAATTTTTCTATTTTCACTAAAGATGGGGTCTTCCTCTTGGCTCAAGCTGGTTTCAAAATCCTGAGCTCAAGTGATCCTCCCGCCTTAGCCTCCCAGAATGCTAGGATTATAGGCATCAGCCACCTCGCCAGGCCTCAAGTTGGACTTCTGACCTCTAGAACTATAAGACAAAAAAGCTTGTGGCAGGTGCAGTGGTGCAGTTCTGTAATCCCAGCAATTTGAGAGGCTGAGGTGGGAAGATAGCTTGAGCCCAGGAGTTCCAGTCCAGCCCGGTAAAGAAACATAGTGAGACCTAGTCTCAAAAAAACAAAAACAAAAAAACTTGTGTTGATTTAACCCGCTCAGTTTGTGCCAATTTCTTTTTGTGTGTGTGTGTGTTGCAGTTTTCAGCTGAGGCTGGGTTTGAACCTGGCACCTCCAGCATACGGGGCCAGCACCCTACTCCTTGAGCCACAGGTGCTGCCCCTATGTGCCAATTTCTTACAGCAGAAACAAGCAACCAATATATACGCACCAATTATAAGAATCTATGGATGCATGTCATGGCCCTACTGTGTGCCAGGCCCTGTGACCTCTCTGTGCTTCTGCTTTCTCATCTGTAAAATGGACACAGATCTCAGTTCTACAAATTCTAGCCAGGATGTAGAGAACAGTGTCTGGCACACAGTAGAGCCCTGACATACATGCATGGATTCTTATTATTTAACAGGTATTTGCCTAGGGTAGGTACATGAGGAGTCTTCTTTTTGGCTATGATGCTGTGAAGCAGGCACCATTTTACAAGGGAGCAAGTAAGGCTGGAGGACAGGAACTGGCTTTCTTGAAGTCATGTGTCTCCATAGGGTTGGGATTCAGTACCAGGTCAGGAAGATACCAGGGCCTGTGTGCTGAACAGTGGGGCAGGGCCCTGCAATTTCTGTACTAGACAATGAGGGTAGCTCCTACTTGTGGCTGGTATCCCTCCCTCTGGTCTCAGCACCACATATTCCTTTGCAGAGTCAACTCCTACACTGCTAGCCCTAGTGACCCCAAGGAGTGGGCACCAACCCAGGCCTCCTGGCTAATTAGTGAAGATTAGCTGACACTCAGCAAAAGGGAAGCAAGTGAGCCCTGGAACTTTTTTGACTGGGCCCAAAGGGTGTGAGTGTGAAGCTACAGTTGGCCTTTGCTGATAGCCAGGGAGAGGTAAACCCAGTGGGACACAGAGAAAAGAGGGGCAACAGAATTCCCTGTGGTATTGGAGGTCCCTAGATCCGGCCATGCCTGAACTCTTCTCCATGAGATGAAGCTGGTTTAAACTGAGTTTCTGTCACTTGAAGCTGACCAAACTACCTTTCCAATAAGCCAGCTTACATTTTATGCAAGTAGAGCCTCTAGGACCCAGAACAGCAGATTCTGCTGGGACCATAGAAATCACCCCTGATGTGCCACCCCCTGCCTCCATCATGTGGGTAATGGCTTGGTGCAGAATACTCAGTGTCACCGGTTCCCACATTCTTTGAGCCAGAACATATGTGGTAGACTCCATGTGAAGGTATTGTCTATTGTCTGCAGCCTCTGGACTAAAACTTGAAATCCTCTGGGCTCCAGGAAGTGAGGCCTTGCTGGTTCTCTGATGGGGCCTATGATGCTGATAATCACAGCAGAGGTCTGAAGACTTGGCCATGGCAAATGATGTAGGAGTGCCCTACAGAGGGCTGGGCCTGACAGAGGGACCCTTCCTAGCTCAAACACCACCCATGGCTCTCCATGACCACAGGACTCAGTCCAGTTTTGTCAGATTGGGTTCCAGGACCCTCTCCATAGCACAGCTCAAACTTGCTGGCCCCCAATTATTTCCATCCCACAGTTGGCTCCTTGTCAGGCAAGGGACCTGATTTTATGTGGGAATTAGGCAGTGTTTGTTCAGGGACCCAGCAGTTGTGGGGATGGCACTGTGAATGGGGAAAGGAGGTATGAAGTTTCAGTGTCCTGACCCAAGCCCTACATGGGTCAGGGTCATGGGTGAGGATAAAGGGGACAATGGAATGCAATGGATGCAGAACCCAGAAGGTAGCACAGTGCAAGTGGATTAGCTTTGGCTTTGGGCTGGGCTCATTACCTGATTTGATAAATGTGCTTAGGTGAGAGCACAGCCCCTGCCTTTTGGGAAAGGAGTAAAGAGCAGAAGCAACAACTTTGTCCCGAACAATTCGGCCCAGACATATGCACAGAGGACAGAAATGATAATCTGAGGCTGGGCGAGGTGGCTCATGGCTGTAATCAGCATTCTGAGAGGCCGAGGTGGGTAGACTGCTTGAGCTGACAAGTTTGAGACCAGCCAGAGCAAGAGTAAGACCCCTTGTCTCTATTAAAAATAGAAAAACTGGGTGGCACCTGTGGCTCAGTGGGTAGGGCCCCAGCCCCATATGCCGAGGGTGGTGGGCTCGAACCCAGCCCTAGCCAAACTGTAACAAAAAATAGCTGGGTGTTGTGGTGGGCACCTGTGATACCAGCTATTTGTGAGGCTGAGGCAAGAGAATTGCCTAAGCCCAGGAGTTGGAGGTTGCTGTGAGCTATGACACCACAGCATTCTACTGAGGGTGATAAAGTAAGACTCTGTCTCTAAAAAAAAAAAAAGGGAAAATGAAAAAACAGAAATAAAACAAAAGCCAACAATTACGTGTATAAACAAAAAGGAAAAAAGAGACAAAAGTCAAAATATACATAAGAAAAGATTAAAAAGCAAATAAAAAACCTTGTGAAGACCTGTGGCTTATTCTTACTATAGGACTACTTGGTGTGGAGAGGGAAGTCTCCCTCTTTGTCCCTCATCTTGTTCTCCTTCAGTGGCACAGAATTACTTTCTCCAGCCCCCAAAGACACCAAAAAAACCAAGCCCATGAATACATAGAGCAGGCTCCCAGGCAGGGTGGCTGAATGTTGCAAACTCACCAAGTTCAAAGCTGTTCTAATCATAACTCCATGGAATTTCTTCCCACCTAAGAGAACTAAACAAGAATATCCTGGCCTGCTCACACCTGGGACTCTGGGAGGACTCTGGGAGGCCAAGGCAGGAGGATCCCTTGAGCTCAGAAGCTTGAGACCAGCCTGAGCAAGAGCAAGACTCAGTCTCTCATAAAAATAGAAAAACTAGCCAGGTGTGGTAGTGGGCTCCTGTAGTCTCAGCTACTCAGGAGACTAAGGCAAGAGGATCACCTGAGACCAACACTTTGAAGTTGCTGTGAGCTATCATGATGCAATGGCACTCTACCCAGGGTGACAAAGTGAGACTCTGTCTTAAAAAAAAAAAAAAAAAAAAGGCGGTGCCTGTGGCTCAGTGAGTAGGGTGCTGGCCCCACATACTGAGGGTGGTGGGTTCGAACCTGACCCTGGCTAAACTGCAACAGAAAAACAGCTGGGCGTTTGTTACGGGCACCTGTAGTCCCAGCGACTAGGGAGGCTGAGTCAAGAGAATCGCGTAAGCCCAAGAGCTGGAGGCTGCTGTGAGCTATGACACCAAGGCACTTTACTGAGGGTGACAAAGTGAGACTCTGTCTCTAAAAAAAAAAAAGAGGCTCAGCACCCACATGCGCAAGGCTGACAAGGTTCAAGACCGGCCCAGGCCAGCTAAACAATAATGACAACTGCAACAAAAAATAGCTGGGTGTTGGGGTGGCACCTGTGGCTCAAAGGAGTAGGGTGTTGGCCCCATATGCCGGAGGTGGCAGGTTCAAACCCAGCCCCGGCCAAAAACTGCAAAAAAAAAAAGCCGGGCAGCACCTATGGCTCAGGGGGTAGGGCGCCAGCCCCATATACCAAAGGTGGCAGGGTAGCAGGTTCAAACCTGGCCTCGGTTCAAACTGCAACAAAAAAAATAGCCAGGCATTGTGGCAGGCACTTGTAGTCCCAGCTACTCGGGAGGCTGAGGCAAGAGAATTGCCTAAGCCCAAGAGCTGGAGGTTGCTGTAAGCTGTGACGCCACAGCATTCTACCGAGGGCCACAAAGTGAGACTCTGTCTCAAACATAAAATAAAAAAAAAAAAAAAAAAAAAAAAGCCTGAAGAGGAGAAATTGTCCAAAACTGAGATCAAGATACACTATAGGCTAGGTGTGGTGGCTCATGACTGTAATTCTACACTGTGGAAGGTCAAGGCAAGAGGATCAATTCAGCTTAGGGGTTCAAGACCAGCCTGAGCAATCCAGTGAGCCCCCACTTCTACTAAAAGTAGAAAAAACTAGCCAGGCTTTATGGTGGGCCATAGCTACTCAGGAGGCTGAGGCAGGAGGGTCACTTTAGCCCAAAAGTTTGAAGTTGTTGTGAGGTAGGCTAATGCCATAGAACTTTATTTATTTATTTAGAGTCAGAGTTTCACTATGTCGCCCTCAGTAAAGTGCCATGGCGTCACAGCTCACAGCAACCTCAAACTCTTGGTCTTAAGAAATTCTCTTGCTTCATCCTCCTGTAGCTAGGACTACAGGTGCCCACCACACTGCCTGGCTATTTTTTGTTGCAGTTGTCATTGTTTAGCTGGCCCTGGGCCGGTTTTGAACCCACTAGCCTCGGTGCATGTGGCCAGTGACGTAACCACTGTGCTACGGGCGCTAAGCCAGCCATAGCACTTTAGACTGGGGCAACAGAGTGAGACTGTCTCTCCCTGCCCCATCAAAAAATGAACCAAAACCATACTACAAAGCCACAACAAACAGACAACATGGACTTAGCATGAGAGTAGCAGAGGAGGGAGCCTTACCTACATCTTCTACAGGCTTCCTCTCACAAATCCTCACTGCATGGAGTGTAGAGCTGTTACGACCTCATGGGACAGACAAGGCATTGATCAGAAGCCTGAGAAGAAGTCACCTACTCAAGATGGAAACTGAGGTGAGTGTGGAATGTCAGAGAAGCTTGCTGCAGGGTGGTGGGAGAGGGAGGGAAGGTACATGCAAAGGCCCAGATGCTGGAGGGAGTTGGGGGACTATAATCCCAGTAGTCTCCCTGGGAATCCTCTTTGTCCTTTTGTGGGGTGAGACACCCACTTTATAGACTGGAAGATTGAGGTGTCATTTGTCCCTGTCATGATGTGCCTGAAGAGGCGGCACAACTCTGGTCTGAGTCTGAGGGGCAGAGGAGGCTGGAGAGGGTTATGGGCCTTGTCTAGGGGTCTGTGGGGTCAGGTCTCTCTCCACCCCCAGGATCCACTTTAAAAGCCCTTTCAAAGAAGTATTAAGAAACTAAGGAGGCGGGTGGCGCCTGTGGCTCAGTCGGTAAGGCGCTGGCCCCATATACTACTGAGGGTGGCGGGTTCAAACCTGGCCCCGCCTGAACTACAACAACAACAACAAAAAAAAAAAAAACAAAACAGCCAGGCATTGTGGTGGACGCCTGTAGCCCCAGCTACTCGGGAGGCAGAGGCAAGAGAATCATTTAAGCCTAGGAGTTGGAGGTTGTTGTGAGCTGTGTGACACCATGGCACTCTACCGAGGGTGATAAAGTGAGACTCTGTCTCTACAAAAACAAAAGAAAAGAAACTAAGGAGGCACCTGCATCTTACTATGCCTGGTATACCTCTGGGGCTTTCCGAGAGTCTCAGAGGGCTCTGGGGGTCCCCAGCTCTTTCCTCCCAACTATGTCCCTTCAGTAGCAGCAGTAAGTTGGCTGCTCTGGTCACAAAGGATGCCTGAGGTCCCCTTACCTCAGGGACATGGGTCACATGTAAGCTGGCCCAAGCACTTGGGTCCCTATGCCTGTGGCTTGGCCTAGAACCTGGGGTGGCCAGCAGGTGAGTTGCCCAGGGCCAGAGGCACAGTGGCTTGGGTGTGGGTCCTCTGGTCTGTAAAAGGAGAATCCTGATTGTCTCCACATTGTGGTGCTTATTGAGGACTGAACTCCAGGCCTGGCACACACACTGAACCCTGTGTTATAGCATACAGAAACCCTATGTTCTGGTTCCCAGCCACCCTCCTAGGCCTGGCACACAGGAGGTGCGCACTAATTGTTAATTTACTCAGGAACCCATGGAGCACCTACTGTGTGTTATGTATTGGTCTCATGTATTGGGAGACACCACTGATAATTCCTGAATTTGGGAACAAGTGTGGGATAAGGACTTCAGACAGTGGCATGCAGCAAGGGATGGAGGTTCCCACCAGGAAGTGGGTTGTCACAGCCTCCTAAGAAGCAGGGGGGGGAAAGGGAGTGTGAGAAGGGCACCCCCAGCAGAGGGCATGGCTATGCAAAGGCCCAAGTCCAAGCCTGCATGGCCCACCCAAGGGGCCAGTGAGGCTGGGAAGGGGGCAGTTGAATTCAGGGCCAAGTGAGGACAGAGGAGATGCTCAGAGCACTCATGTCTGCTTCATGCCTGATCCAACCTAAAACCATGGGAGACAGGTTGTGTCCCCTGCTCAGAGAGATAAGCAACTTGCCCAGTGTGTGGCTTCATGGGATGCGACCCCAGGCCCATTGCTCCAGGGCCTCTTACCAACTACCTAGGCTGCGGCATGCACCTCATGAATTTCTGCAGAAAAGATGTGGGCGAAGGGTCTGAGCCAGAGATGCCTGGTTTTGTGTCTCTGGGTCCCAGTCCTATCTCTTCCTCATCTGATGTGGGGAGGCCGGTGGAAGAGTGTTCACTGGATTCCCTGTCACGGGACCAGTGTGCCTTCTGGTGGTCAGATCAGGAATGGCTTGGAATAGCTACAAAGATGAAGGCAAGAGGCGGCCAGTTGCCAAGTCCCTGTCCCTAACCTCTTGACATTCAAAACCCTGTACACACAGGCTCCAGTTTTTAATTCCTCAGCACCTTGGCTCCAATGCTCCCTTTGCCAGGTAATCCAACTCTGACCAACTCCTATTCATTCCTCAAAGCCCTTGTTCCAGTGCCTCCTCTCCCAGGAAGCCCTCCGTTTCCCCAGGCAAAGCCAGGGCCATCCTTGAGTACCATTCTCTGGCCCACCCTCAGAAAGCTGAGGGTGTCTGCATGCATCCAGCATAAGTCTCGTATACAGTAGGTGGTCAATGGATACTTGCTGGGTAAATAAAGAAATAAATACAGGGGGTGCCTGTGGCTCAAAGGAGTAGGGCACCGGCCCCATATGCTGGAGGTGGCTGGTTCATACCCAGTCCCGGCCAAAAAAAAACTGCAAAAAAAAAAAAATAATAATAAAATAAAGAAAGAAATACAGACACGATTCTGGCCTGCACTGCGTGTGATATGGTTTCTGATGATTGACTTTATTTATTTATTTATTATTTCTGAGACAAGAGTCTCACTTTGTCGCCCTCAGTAGAGTGCTATGGCATCACATCTTACAGCAACCTCCAGCTCTTGGGCTTAGGCGATTCTCTTGCCTCAGCCTCCTGAGTAGCTGGGACCACAGGCGCCTGCAACAATGCCCAGTTTTATTTTTTATTTTTTATTTTTTTTTGCAGTGTTTGGCTGGGGCCGGGTTTGAATTCACCACCCCTGGTATATGGGGCTGGCGCCTTACTCACTGAGTCACAGGCGCTGCCCTTTTTTTTTTTTTTTTTTTTTTTTTGAGATAGAGTCTCACTTTCCTGTCCCTGGTAGAGTGCAATGGTGGTGTCATTATAGCTCACAACAACCTAAACCTCTCTCCTTTTCTTTTCTTTTTTTTTTGAGACAGTCTCAAGCTGTTGCTCTGGGTAGAGTGCCTGACATTACAGTTCACATCAACCTTTGACTCCTGGGCTCAAGCAATTCTCTTGCCTTAGCCTCCCAAGTAGCTGGGACTATAGGCACCCACCACAGTACCTGGCTATTTTTTGGTTGTAGTTGTCATTGCTGTCTGGTAGGCCCAGGCTGGATTCGAAGCCGCTAGCTCTGGTGTATGTGGCTGGCACCTTAGCCTCTTGAGCTACAAGTGCTGAGCCTTCTTTTTTTTTTTTTTTTGAGACAGAGTCTCACTATGTCACCCTCTTAGGGTGCTCTGGTGTCACAGCTCACAGCAACTTCAAACTCTCAGGCTTAGGCAATTTTCTTGCCTCAGCCTCCCAAGTAGCTGGGACTACAGGCGCTCACCAGAACACCCAACTATTTTTTTGTTATTGTTGTAGTTGTGATTGTTGTTTAGCTGGCCCAGCCGGGTTCGAACCTGCCAACTTCCGTATATGTGGCCAGCGCCCTTAACCACTGAGCTAGGAGTGCCAAGCCAGTTTTTTTTTTTTTTTAGTAGAGGTGAGGTCTCACTTTTTGCTCAGGCTGGTCTCCAATTCAGGAGTTCAAGCAATCAACCGCCTGGGCCTCCCAGAGTGCTAGGATTACAGGTGTGAGCCACTGCACCTGACCAGCAACCTAAAACTCTTGAGCCCAAGTGAATTTCTTGCCTCAGCCTCCAGAGCAGCTGAGGCTACTGGGACTGACCACAGTGCCTGGCTATTTTTAGAGACAGTCTCACTCCTGCTCAGGCTGTTCTGAACTCCTGAACTCAAGCAATCTTTCAGCCTCCCAAAGTACTAGAATTAATGATTGACTTTTGGAGGGAGGGGGACTTAGGTTTCTTGGCCCCTCCTCACCCCAAAGGTGCCTGGGCCATCATATCCCAGAGCATCACCAAACCGAGCATCTGACTCACTTATCCCATGGATCACTCTGAGGCACGGACTGCAATGTAGGTTGTGACAGGTCCTCCTTCCATCTAGGAATTGGTCTCCTATATACATTCACTCCACAGGTTTTATGGAGTGTCTGTGGTGTGCCAGGCACTGTTTCGGGTCCAGCCAGGAACCAGTTGCAAAAATCCTTTCTGCCGTGAAGCTGGACTTAACGGTTTATCAGGTGGAAATAAGTGCTCCTGAGCAAGAGGGCTTCAGAGAAGGCCTTGTGAGAAGGTGACATTTGAGCAAAGATTTGAAAGACGTGAGAAAAGCCTATACAGGGTCTGGGAGGACGGTACACCTGGCAGTGGGTACAGCAGGTGCAAAGGCCCGGAAGTGACAGCACGCTTGGCGAGTCCCAGGAACAATTCTGCCGGTCCCGGTGTCCCTCTTGTTTCACAGGTGGGCAGGCTGAGGCCCAGTGGGCTCCAGGCGCTGTCCTGGGGTCTGGCAGGGGCACAGTGGCAAGCCTTTGTGACTACATCTTGCACTCTTCCCTTTCTGAGGAGACCTCTGCCTCAGACCTAGGAGAGTCCTCCCCTCAACAAACTGTTTAAAGTGGGCTGAAACACAAGGGAGAAAATGGTAAGAGAAAGGGTAACACAAGTGAGTGAAGTGAGGGTCTTTGCAGTTTTGGGGAGTTTGGAGAAGATCCCCGCCCCCGCGCCGGATCTAGGTTGTCAAGGAGACTCGTCCCGCCACACTCAGGCCCCCGCCCCTTGACCTCTTCCGCATCCTCCTCAAGACAGGGCCCCACCCAGGGCCGGATCCAGGTTGCCAAGGAGATTCGGCCCCACCTCGCTCAGGCCCCGCCCCTCAGACGTCTCTGCCACCTTCAAATCTGGCCCCACCCCAAGCTCGGCACCCAGACCAACCGCCGTAACTAGTTTGCCCCTCAGCGGCCACCGTTGACCACACTGCTGCCGGCCGCTCGCGCCTCCAATGTAGCCCCTGCGCGTCCCTTCCCGCCCCATACCGTGCGTGCCGTGCGTGAGCGTGCGCGTCGGCCGGCGAGGGAGCAGCAAACGGCCGGCGGCGGACGCCGCGCGGGGGGCGGGCGGAGCGGAGGAGGCGGCGGTGGCCATGGCCGAGGCGTCGCCACAGCCCGGACGATACTTCTGTCACTGCTGCTCGGTCGAGATTGTTCCACGCCTGCCGGTGAGGCCCAGGCCGGGGACAGCGGCGGTGCCTATTCCCGCAGGCCCGAGACAAGGCTGGGTGGGGGTCGCGGGCGCCCGCCTCTCTGTGCGGGCTGGCGGGGAAACTGAGGCCCAAGGTAGCGTCTGCCCAAGGTCACTCCGCCAGAGCCCAGCGGTGCAGGCGTGAATCCCGTCTTCCAGCGTAGGAAACAGTCCGGGGCAGGAGGCGGCGCCTGGCACAGGTGGCGCACGGGGGTCGAGGCTGGGTGATCTCAGATTCGTGGACTTACCGTCCCGTGAGGCCATGGGCACTCCAGACCAGATCCGCGAGTCGAGTGAACCTGGATTTGCAGGTGGAGAAACAGAGGCCCAAAGAGGCCAAGTGACTTGTTCGGTGGCACCCTGCATGGCAGGGGTTGGCCTTGGCTCTCACCCCCTCCCCCATCCTGGAGAGTGGCGGGCCCTGAAGGAGGGAGGTGTGGGGGACCAGACTCCCATAATAACGTCAGGGGACGCCCGCAGAGCGCGTGGTCTGCCTCCTGTGCCGGGCTCCTCGCTGCTTGCTGGCCTCATGGAAACCTCGCCACCGCCTTCTGCCGGTCCCGGTGTCCCTCTTGTTTCACAGATGGGCAGGCTGAGGCCCAGAGTGCTCCAGGCGCTGTCTGGGGTCTGGCAACTGCACAGTGGCAGGCCTTTGTGACTAGATCTTGCATTCTTCTCTTCCCGAGAGCCCCTGCCTCAGACCTGGGAGAACACTCCCCTCATCAAACTGTTTAAAGCTAGTTTTGTCTGGGGATCTAGAGTGTTGCTTCCTGGCATTTAAGCCAGTGTTTCCCAAACTGACCTGATGTCACCTTGAGGGGGAGGTGTGCCATTTTCCAGGCCCCAGCCATAGGAGTTCTGAGTCAGTAGGTCTGGAATGGGCTCAGCAACTTGCATTTTTAACCAGCGTTCCTCTTTCCCAGGCTGATGTTGAAAGTGGTGATTTAGACCAACCCACTCCCACTTTGCAGATGGAAGAGCTGAAGCCCAGGGAGGCTCAGCAGAGAAGTGGCAGAGCCAGCTTGAAGGGAGCAGCATAAGGGAGGCGGGGGTGGAGGGGCATCTGGACTTCCCACCTTGTGATGGGAGAGGTGTGGGGAGGTAAGGGGGTAGGACTGTAGGTAGTGAGGGTTTATGGGACACTTACCACGTGCACTCTTTGTATGTTTCCGCTTGGTTGTTGCACCATGATCTATAGTCCAGGCCCAAGTCCTCCTGAAGCAGTGGAGGGTGTGGGGCTCCCTAGCAAGGGACCTGTGGGCAGAGGGCTTCTGCCCAGGATGAGAGATAGGGTAGGTGTGATATGGCTCCAGATGCCAGGGACATCTTCCTTCCCAGCAGAGACAAATAAGATCAAATCTCAGGTGTGGGAGTGTGCCCTAGCTTTGAGTCTATCTTTCTTGTTTGTGGCAGCAAAAGGCTGGTTGCCTGACAGCCTGCCTGTCTTGATTAGTTGCAGTGCAGCCCCTTGAAGCTGATGTGAGCCCAGGTTGGATCCTGAGTAAGCCTGGGGTTGTGACTGTGGCGGGACCATCTGCCTGCACAGTAACCCTGACCTGACCCAGCGGAGTTTGTGCTTGGCCTCCCTTCCTGGGACTGGCCACAGGGCCAGGTTTAGGCATGGTGTAGCCACTTCCTGGCCTTGTGGCCTTGGATGAGGAGAACCCTGATCTCCTCAAACTGTCACTGGGCCTAATGAGGACCTTCCTCCTAGTCACAAGAATCCATTGGTGACAAGGTAGATGTGGTCTCTGCCCTCACAGACTGGCCAGGGAGTTGGACAGTGATTGACTAATATTTAGTCATAAACAGTAAATCCTGCAAGAGCAGGCTGGGCACAGTGGCTCACACCCATAATCCTAGCACTCTGGGAGGCCCAGGTGGTGGATTGCTTGAGCTCAGGAGATCGGGACCAGCCTGAGCAAGAGTGAGACCCCATCGCTACTAAAAATAAAAAAATTAACTGAGTGTTATGGTGAACTTCTGTAGTTCTAGCTCCTTGGGAGGCTGAGGCAAGAGGATTGCTTGAGCCCAGGAGTTTGAGGTTGCTGTGAACTAGGTGGAGGCTATGGCACTCTAGACTGGGCAGCAGAGTGAGACTCTGTCTCAAAAAAACAAATAAAATTCTGCAAGAGCAAATAACCAAGGGGAGAAGGTTTTTGGGAGAGCCCTGTTTCCACCCTGTAAACGATCCTGAGGGCATCTGCTTGCAAGTTTGGAGCAGGTTAGTGAGGCACCAGTAGCAGAGTGTCAGAGCTACTTCTTGCTGAGAAAGGGGCATGCCTAGTGTTCTGAGGAGGGAAGGTTGGTTCTTGATCCGGTAACAGCCAGACCTGGGAAAGTCCCAGCCCACTGTTTAACACCCTTGAAATAGGGGATTTCTTCTTATGGGAAGCTTGCCCTTTGTTTTGATCTGATGTGCTGCTGCTGCTGCTGCTGGAACACCTGGCCTGTTTTTTGTTTTTTGTTTTGTAGAGACAAAGTCTCACTTTATTGCCCTCAGTAGAGTGCCTTGGCATCGCACAGCTCACAGCAACCTCTAACCCCTGGGCTTAGGCAATTCTCTTGCCTCAGCCTCCTGAGTAGCTGGGACTACAGGCGCCCGCCACAACGCCTGGCTATTTTTTTGTTGCAATTTGGCCGGGGCTGGGTTTGAACCCATCACCCTCGGTATATGGGGCTGGCACTGAGCCACAGGCGCTTGTGATGGGAGAGGTGTGGGAGAGGGATGACAGAGTCTTACTATGTCACCCTCAGTAGAGAGCTATGGCATCACAGCTCACAGCAGCCTCAAACTCTTGGGCTTAAGCGATTCTCTTGCCTCAGCTTCCCAAGTAGTTGGGACTACAGGCACCTGCCACAATGCCCGGCTATTTTTTTGTCGCAGTTATCATTGTTTTAGCTGGCCTGGGCCAGGTTCGAGCCACCAGCCTTGGTGTTTGTGGCCCACTTCCTACCCACTTAGCTATAGGTGTCACCTTTTTTTTTTTTTTTTAAAGACTTTTTATTTATTTATTTATTTTTTGTGGTTTTTGGCCGAGGCTGGGTTTGAACCCACCACCTCCAGCATATGGGACTGGCGCCCTATCCCTTTGAGCCACAGGCACCACCCTCTTTTTTTTTTTTTTTTTTTTTAGACAGAGTCTCAAGCTGTTGCTGTGGGTAGAGTTCCATAGAGTCATAGCTCACAGCAACCTCTAACTTTTGGGCTCAAGAGATCCTCTTGCCTCAGGTCTAGTATTTTTTTTTGAGACAGAGTCTCAAGCTGTTGCTCCAGGTAGAGTGCAGTAGCATCATAGCTCACAGCAACCTCAAATTCTAGGGCTCAAGCCATTCTCTTGCCTCAGCCTCACAATTAGCTATTACTACAGGCACCCACCACAATGCCTGGCTCTTTTTGTTGTTGTTCGAGTTGTCATTGTTGTTTTAGCTGGCCCGTACTGGGTTCAAACCCACCAGCCTCCGTGTATGTGGCCCTCACCCTACCCACTGAGCTATGGGTGCTGCCCCAGTTCTTCTATTTTTTTTTTTTTTTTTTTGAGACAGAGCCTCCAGCTGTCGCCCTGGGTAGAGTGCCATGGCATCACAGCTCACAGCAACCTCCAACTCCTGGGCTCAAGCAATACTCCTGCCTCTGCCTCCCAAGTAGCTGAGACTATAGGCGTCTACCACAACACCTGACTATTTTTTGATTGCAGCTGTCATTATTGTTTGGCAGGCCCAGGCTGGATTTGAACCTGCCAGCTCAGGTGTATGTGGCTGGCGCCTTAGCTGCTTGAGTCATAGGCGTCGAGCCAGTTCTTCTATTTTTTTTTTTTTTTTTTGCAGTTTTTTGGCTGGTGCCGTGTTTGAACCCACCACCTCCGGTATATGGGGCCAGTGGTACCCTATTCCTTTGAGCCACAGGTGCCGCCCCAGTTATATATATATATATTTTTACTTTTTTTTTAGAGACAGAGTCTCACTTTATCACCCTTGGTAGAGTGCTGTGGCATCACAGCTCACAGCAACCTCCAACTCCTGGGTTTAGGCGATTCTTTTTTTTTTTTAATTTTTTTTTTTGTAGAGACAGTGTCTCACTTTACCGCCTTCGGTGGAGTGCCGTGACGTCACAGGTCTCACAGCAACCTCTAGCTCTTGGGCTTCCGCGATTCTCCTGCCTCAGCCTCCCGAGCAGCTGGAACTACAGGCGCCCACCACAATGCCCGGCTATTTTTTGGTTGCAGTTCAGCCGGTGCTGGGTTTGAACCCGCTACCCTAGGTATATGGGGCTGGCACCCTACTCACTAAGCCACAGGTGCCACCCGGTTTAGGCAATTCTTTTGCCTCAGCCTCCCGAGTAGCTGGGTCTACAGGTGCCTGCCACAACACCCAGCTATTTTTTTGTTGCAGTTTGGCCGGGGCTTGGTTTGAACCCACCACCCTTGGTATATGCAGTCGGCATCCTACTCACTGAGCCACAGGCACCACCCCAGTTCTTCTATTTTTAATGGAGATGGGGTCTCTCTTTTTCTCAGGCTGGTCTCAAACTCATGAGCTCAATCAATCCGCTCAGCTTGGCCTCCCATAGTACTAGGATTACAGGCCTGAACCACCGCCAGACCTGGTTGTTACGAAGTTTCTACTTCTGACCACAAAAGGAACTGGCCTCTTCAAGTGGTTCCTTCTCAGATATCTAGATTGCTGTGGGGACGCATGCCTGCTTACAGGGGCAGGCTGCCCCAGGCCACTGTTGCTACCCTGGACTTGGGAATCGGACTGAGGCAACATGAAACTACACCATATTTTAGCCTCTAGGCCTCAGTCTCCTCACCTGTCATAGGGTCCAATGGCAGCAAGTGTGTGCAGAGTGTTCAGCACATGGCCCTTATCTCTGACTTGCTGGTAAGGGTGCTCAGTAGGGAGCAATGCTTCCACTTGGGGACTCAGCCAGTGGGCAATGGTGCAGGGGGATGGGTTCTCTCATTGAATGTAGTGACGAGGACATCTGTGTGTTCAAGAGAAGGAAGGCTGAACTGGAATGGGGCATGTGGTAGCAAGAACCAGACAGGCTGGCTGGAGCTCAGAGGCCTCACAGCCTGGTGTACAGGCCCAGACTCGACTCTTAGGATGTGCTGGCTTAGGTGGCATGACTGCAGGTGTTTGAAGAGGAGTGCCTTGTGGACAGGGTCTTACTGAGTGCTGGCACTCTCTGCCTCACAGTGCCCAGGAGGGCAGAGCCAAGGTAGACAGATGGGGTGGAGGATGCCACTTATGCCCTTGGAGTCTGTGCGTATTGTATTGGTATGTTGAAGAGATTAAGCACTGCTGAGCCAGGCAAGGACCAGGGGAGGTGCTGTGAGGCTCACAGCCTGGGAATGCACCACACCCTACCCAGAGGGCAGCTTAGACCATCGTCCATTCATGTGCCTGTCTATCCGCTGGCCTGGGTCAGAGTGATAACTGGGGTGGTCTTGTTTGTGCCTGTTGTCCCCCTTTGGGAGTGCCTGCTTGTCCCTCTGACAAGACTCCTTGAGTGGGTGGTAAGATAGGGCAGTATGGGTGCTGGAAACCTGCCTCCAAGCATGAGTGGGATGGAGAGTGAATGCTGGCAGGAGCCCTCTGGCAGCCAGGGCTGATGTTACTGTAGTCACTGATGGCCATCAGCCTGCCTTGTCCTAGCTTTGCTCTCCCTGTCTCCTGCACAAGACTGGTTCCTGGTCTTCAGCAGAATAAAGTCCAAAGTCCTCCTTCATAGCAAGCACATGCCACACTGCTTTGATGCCTACCCTCGAGCCACTGGTCTATTCTGTATGCCCATGTTATGCTAGATGCTGTGATGGTGACAACCTGTCCTCTTCCACGAGTGTCCGCCTAGTGCCATGGAGTGGTTTGCAACTGCAGATCTGGACTCCAGGGAGGGTATGTCTGGAGCTGGCTCCCAACTCCACACAGCCTGGCTTTGGGCTCAGGTACCAGGATGCCTTCTGGGGTTGCAAGCATACACACTAGGCAGGGGTAGGCCCTGAATTCATTCCTGTTCAGGCCTCTGTCCCATAAGGACCTTCCTGCTCAGTCCCAGGAGAGAAAACTTGATTTGGGGCACTCAGGGCATGGTCCTGGGCCCTTATAGGGTCCTGGCCCTAATCACAGGGCCTAAAGCAGCCTGGGAGGAATGAGGAAGATGCCAGGTACTCCTGGGATGACATACCTGCTGGGGTACACAGGCAGTATCTGCTTGCACACGTGTGTGACTGTGTGCACAGGCAGTACCTGAATGTGTGACCGTGATTATGGGTCATGTCTACATGGAGGCATACATATGTGACTATGAATGCAGTCACCAGCACACAGCAGCCTCATATGACAGGTCCTGCTTGCTCTTAGCAGCTTCACTTGCTTGTCATGTTGTCAGGAGCACATAGCATGGTGTGGGGCTCACAGGCAGTTGGGGGACAGGCAGGGTGGGGCTGTGGGCTGTAGTGACAGCTGCTAAGACCAAGAGGGAAGGGGTGAGGGAATAGCACATGTACCCTGAGGGGCTGTGGGTTCCATATGTCCCAGGTTAGTTAAGAAGGCTGCTGTATTCCTGTAGAGAACAGTGGCTGGCATGGAGGGCTCCAACAGAGGACAAGGACAAACCCCTGGCTCTCTCTGGGGTCTTCCCAAGCATACAGTTTCCAAGGAGCTTGCAGCTCATAGAGGTGGGTGTCACTGTGGCTGGTGGTCACATGGGAGCAGCACTTTGGATAATATGATGGCATGTCCTGGGGGCCATGTGGGTGAGGTACAGTATTCCTTTCATCCCTACTGCCTTGCCTCATTGTTGCTATGGTGAGTTGCAGCTGTCCTTTGAGAGGAGAAGTCACAGCAAGGACCATCAGCTAGTGCTGGGTGCTTTTTTTTGAGACAGTTTTACTTTGTCGCCCTCAGAAGAGTGCAGTGACATCATAGCTCACAGCAACCTCAAACTCTTGGGCTTAAGCGATTCTCTTGCCTCAGCCTCCCAAGTAGCTGGGACTACAGGCACCCGCCACAAACGCTCCACTATTTTTTAGAGACAAGGTCTTGTTCTGGCTCCGGCTGGTTTCAAACCTGTGAGCTCTAGACAATCCACCTGCCTCGGCCTCCCAAGTGCTAAGATTATAGGTGTGAGCCATTGTGCCTAGCTGCTGTGTGTTCTTGAGAAGTACTGTGTGGTGGGGCTGGTCAGGGCCTTCAGAGGGGTGTTGGGTGAGTAGGAGCTATTCCCCCTAGGAGAGGTTGAGATAGCTCTTTTCATCCCAGGCCCTCCTGCTTAGGCATATGTTTCCCCCTTGACAACTCTGACTTAAAAATACAAAGCAGGTGGCGCCTGTAGCTCAAGCAGCTAAGGCGCCAGCCACATACACTAGAGCTGGTGGGTTCGAATCCAGCCTGGAGGCCTGCCAAACAATGACAACTACAACCAAAAAATAGCCAGGTGTTGTGGCGGGCGCCTGTAGTCCCAGCTACTTGGGAGGCTGAGGCAAGAGAATCGCTTAAGCCCAGGAGTTGGAGGTTGCTATGAGCTGACCCCACGGCACTCTACCCAGTATGATAGCTTGAGGCTCTGTCTCAAAAAACAAAAAACAAAAAACGAAGCAGTCTCTGGGATGTTTCCTTAGAGAGAGATCATCTAGAGACTCCCTCAGTCCACCCTCTTCCCACCACGTTTGTGGAGAGGCTCAAGACCCTGACTCTGAGCATCCCAGATCTGCCTGACACTTGTGTGACTCAGGTATTGGCCCAGTCTTGGCAGGAGCATCACAGCCAAGGGGCAGATCCCAGAGCCCAGCTTCATCATGCTAGGAAGTGAGTGTCCTCAGGTGGTTGCTGGATTTCAGGGCTCTGGCTATAGATGTTGTCCTTTGTAACAGATGGGGCACCTGAAGGTCCTGGGCAGGGCTGTGCCATGAGGTCCCACAGTTGCTGCAGGCAAACAGGTTGTGTGATTTCTGGAGGCCAAGCCTAGTGGGCAGGGCCCTGGTGAGCACTGCCAGGTCACATGCGTATGTGGGACTCTGTGCTTGGCCAGGGGCTGTTTGCTGAGATCCTGAAAGAGAAGTGGCTTTTCCCACTGGCCCTGGTGGAGTATATCTAGCAGTAGAGAGGCTCAGAGAGGGTGGGTGCACATCTGATTATGTCCCCAGCCTCCGAGTGAGCTGATGTCATCCTGGGGCCAGAGTAGCCATTCCAAGTCTACTGATCCATGCTGGCACTAAGAGGCCATCAGGATTCAGTGAGAGACTGGACCCTGAACTCTACTTTTTGGTTCAGAGACCCAGGTGCTGAGGGTGGGCCCTATGCCCGGGGAGAGCCCAGTAGACCCCTGATATCAACAGAAGCCAGAAGTTCAGATTTATCTGTGAAATCTTCCTGTGTTTTTGAGTGGGATGTCTCATTCCTGGTGGCCTAACCACACCCCTGCTGATCCCTTGGGAATCCCTTGCCTGGTGACAGTCATCGCCATCACTGGCTATGGCAGAACTGTCCTTGTTCTGCTTTGAGCCAAGGGCTGCTATTGTGGTTTTTTGTTTCTCACAACAGCTTTGTTGAGCTGTATTTCACACACCAAACATCCACTTGTTTGAAGTGTTTTTAGTATGTTCACAGGGTTGTGCAAACAGCACTTCTATCTAATCCCAGGACATTCCATCACCCCAAAAGGAAGCCCTGTCCCCTTCAGCAGTTACCCTGTCCCCAGCTCCTGGGATGCACAAGTCTCCTTCCCATTTCTGTGGATCTGCCTGTTCTGGACATTTCATGTAAATGGAATCACAGCCTGTGTATTCTTTTTTGTCTGGCATCTATCATTGAGCATGATGTCCTCACGGTCCATTCACTTGGTAGCCTGTGTCAGAGCCTCTTTTTTTATGGCTGAGTGATATTCCTCTGTGAGGATGGACCACGCGGGGTTGCCCACTCATCCATCAATGGGTTTCTGGGTTATTTCCACTTTATGATGATAATTATGAATCATGCTGCTGTGAACATTCATGTACAAGTTCTGGTGAGTGTGTATTTTCATTTCCCTTGGGTGTGTATGTAGGAGTGGAAATTCAGTATCATAGAATTTCATGTTTAACCACTTGAGGAAATTCTGGGCTGTATTCCTTAGTAGCTACCCATTTTTTTGTTCCTGCCACCCCTGTATGAGGCTCCCTAGCACTTGTCCAACTTTGGATCCAGCCTTCCTTGTGGAGGTAAAGGTATCTCACTGCAGCTTTGATTTGCATCTCCCTGATGACTAATGGTTTTGAGTACCTTCTATATCAGTAGTTCTCAACCTTTTTAATGCTGCAGCCCTTTAATACAGTTTCTGTGGGTCGCGACCCACAGGTTGAGAACCACTTTTGTACATGCTTATTACTCATTTTTTTTTTTTTTTGTTTGTTTGTTTGTTTTTTTTTGAGAAATATCTATACAGATCATTTGCCTATTTTGTCTTTTTATTATTGAGTTGTAAACATTCTTTATATATTTTGGGTATGCGTCCCTTCTCACATGGGCCATTCTGCTCCTTTCTGTGGGTCTTTGCATCTTGTGGTTGTGCAGGGATACCCTCTGCTTGTCCTGGCCTCAGCCTTTGCTGCCAGCAAGAGCAGGTAAGGCAGGCACAGTACAGTATCTGCTGGGGGCCCAGCTGTCAATGTGGCCTCCTGAGAAGTCAGCAGGTAAGGCTAGAGACCTCATGGCAGGACTGTTGCCTGGAGAGGAGCCACACCTGGCTGTGTCCTGGCTTAAGCAGAACTGTAAACAGCCCCCCCCCCCCCCACAAACACACACAAAGTCTGTGGCCTCCAGAGCCCACAGCATATGTACTGGACATTCTGAAATTTCAAGAAGCCTTGTGCTTGTATGTGTCTTGTCTGTGTCCATGTTTCCCAGAGGTGACTTAGGGCCCTCTCAGCATGGCTATGGCTTGAGACTTGATCAGGGAACTATATAGCATGGTTGTGGGTGGGGGCTCACCTACTTGCTGTCCCCAGAGTGGGTCCTCAGCGCTACTCCCAGGACATTACAGCATTCTCCTTGTTTCTGTCTCTTGTAGCCTTGCAGCCAAGGGAGCAGGACATGGGCAGGGGTGCCACAGTGGGCTGTAAGTGCTGCTGTGGTTGGTGACTGCTGCGAGCTATTCTGTCTAAGTGCAGCCTCTTACATGGGGAGGCCCAGAGCCTACAGTGACTTCTCTGTCACTGTGGGGACACTCACTAAGTCTGGATCCAGCCCTGGGAACATGGTAGAGATAGAGGAGGTCACATACAAAAAGGACAAGGTGGGCTGAGTCCCTCTTCTTAGTGCTCAGTGCTGGCAGGTGCAAGCAGGTCCTTTTGGCCTCCCTCATCGGTGCCCCCTTTAAGATTAAAGGAGTCAGGAAGGACCTGCATGTGCAAGGGGGAACTCCTCTGCCCTCATCCTGAGGTTTTACAGATGGGCCCTAAGGTGCTGCCAGGTCCTGGGCCTTTTTCTTTTTTTTTTTTTTTAATAGAGACAGAGTCTCACTTTATGGCCCTTTGGTAGAGTGCCGTGGCATCACACAGCTCACAGCAACCTCCAGCTCCTGGGCTTAAGCGATTCTCTTGCCTCAGCCTCCGGAGTAGCTGGGACTA
>CAUYPK010097450.1:0-13254 GCA_963574355.1 Loris lydekkerianus | reverse complement strand
ATGTCTGTTAGAGTTTTTCTTATAAATTGAGGTGCGTTGTGGTTGGGTGCATAAATATTAATAATTGAGATCTCATCATATTGAGTATTACCTTTAGCAAATATGAAGTGTCCATCCTTATCCTTAATTATTTTGGTTGGTTAAAAGCCTATTGCATCTGCAAACAGGATTGCAACGCCTGCTTTTTTCTGCTTTCCATTTGCCTGAAAAATAGATGACCATCCCTTCACCTTAAGTCTACATTTGTTTGGCTTTATGTTTATTTAAACTTCCTAAATCACCAAAAATATAATTTCTTATAATATATTTATTTATGAAAAGCAAATTGTTGTGGGATTTCTTCATTGGAAGCCAAGTTAAATGCACAGCCAGAATACAAATGTGGGTACTACTTAGTTCTACAATAAAAGAGTTAACCACAACTTCACAGAGAATTGTTTCCTTATGTTAAAGGGAGAGATTTAATTCCTGCTCTTCCAGAAATAAAATTAATTATTTAAGATTTACTTTAGTATCTTTTTCTTATTATTAATGTAATAATAGATTGATAATCTAACTTGGCTGCAAAGAAAAATAAACATATGCGTGCCCAGAGAGGAATAACTTTATTAAGGCAAAGGAACTGAATATAATTTTCAAGCATGTTTTAGTATGGAGACCTTCTCCATTCTCTTTTTTTCAAACCTCGTTACTCACACTTACAAATTATCTGAATTTGAGTGTATTCTTTTCTAGTGCTGGTGTTTGGACTGCTCTCTGCAGTCTCAGTTTTATTATCGATTCTGATTCTAGAATTTCGAGATCATGTTCAGAGTAAACCTCAGGGTTTCACGTCACCTGTTCACACCTGATAAAATGTCCCGTCACCTCCTGACCTCTCCCTTTACTGGGTGGATTCTCATGCTATGACTTCTAGCATTATATATTCTTGCAGCCACAGGCATTTATTGACTCTTTTCATTTTACTTTGAATTAGTAAAAGCTTGGTTGGTCACCTTGCCCTTTATTCCTTTATTACCTTTTTTTAATTGAATCATGATTTAGCTCAAAAACTTCAGATGTATTCTTTTACTTGTTCCAGAAACTCATACAGCAGAACCAAATTATCATAATGTGCAGTCTCTCCCTCTGCCTCTGTCTCTCTCTCTCTTTTCTTTCACTTTCTCCACATACACGCGCACACACACATAAATATACAAATTATTGTGCCCATTAGGTGAGACTTTACCAATCCTCCTCTCTCTTTCCCTCTCTGCTGCTTCCCCTCGTCCCCTGCCCCTGCTTTGAATAGAATTGTATTTTTCTTTCATAGGGGCATGTAGTTGTTTATTCATTTCATTCTAGTGTTGAGTACATTTGATGCATTTACAAATGCATTATAAACTTAAAATTAAAATAAGTTATTGAGCTTAATATCAAAGTAATTATTACTCTATTGTAGGTGTTGAAAGATGAATAACTAGTTTCATATCTTAACATAAAGATTTTACAAATGAAAAGCTATATTATTTCCTCATGACTGGTATCTCGAACTGTATTTAAAAAGCTTAATTGTCACTAGTTTTTGTGTCACTAATGTTTACTTTTGAATTTTGAATTTTGATTCTGACTTATACAAATAAAAAAATTGCAATAGTTTTCAAAATTTATTCACCTAGCTTCTTCAATATTTTAAGTTATTTGACCAATGATGGACACTTGAAAATTAAATTAATGCAAAAGTAATAACTAGTTTTCCTGTTTTATTCAGATTAATTTAATTATCCAACTAATTTCCTTTTCCTGGTACAAAATCCAATCTGGGATCAAATGAAACATTTAACTATCATGGCTTGTTTGTGTCTTCCAGCACAATTCCTCATTGTTCTTTGCTTTTCATAATCTTAACATCTTTGAAGAGTATTGTCAATTATCTTGTAGAATATTCTTTAATGAAGGCTTTTCTTATGCTTGCATTTTATTATGTTACGCACTTTGACTAAGAATACAACAAGTAGCAGCGTGCTCCTTTTTGTACAACGTGTCAGCACTTGGATGAGATCAACATGAGTCATTAATGATCATGTTAAATTTGTACTCTCGGTTCAGCTAGTGTACGACAAGTTTCTCAACAGTGAAGTTTCATTTTTATCTTTATTATTAGCATGTATCATGTGGGAAGAAACTTCAAGAGCAGAAAAACAAAGTTTTATTGTCATACATGTGCTAACCAATTTTGACAACAAGCAATCCCAAGCTTTTCTATTTCAAAATTATTTCTCTTCATTGCACCACATGAGATAATCAGAGTCTACTTTCTGTTTTTCTTGAATATGTTAAAATGTTTAGCCCTGTGTATTTTTGTTGTGAATAATAAATTCAATGGACTAGAGCAATGTGCTGGAAATAAATGAAACAAAGGAAGATTATAGCTATGGCTTGAGAAAACTGCGGAGTACATGGTTTCTAGGGACATTTTGGAAACCTGCTTAAAATAGGCAATAAAGAGAGTCTTGATAAAAATGAAAATTGAATGTTAGTACCCATTTGATATAAAAGGAAAAATAATAGCTTCCTATATTATTTCTACTGCCTCATGGAACATTAACAAAACCGAATTACCCTATAAAGAGGATAATGACTTGGAAATGTCTGTAGAAAAGAAAATGTCCAGTAGTCTTTATTACAGGAATTTTTTCTAATAATGAATATAAAAATGTAGCCAGCGACAGGTGCCAATTTTGCTTATACTTCATTAGTATCGGCAAGTAAAAGACTTTTAAATTGATCTGAAGTTTTAAGGCCAGGGTTTATGTTTTAGGACTGTGATCACACACATTAAAGATGGCTGCCAGTGGAACTGAAACTTAGAAGAGCAGGTGATAGTTATCAAGTACATATATGACCTTAGTGAACAATGATACACTTTTAGAGACCAACTCTAATTGCAAATTTTAACATTTCTTTTAGGTATGAAAAGATATTCCAGCATACAATTCTATCATTTTAATTGCCATCAATTTGTTCATCTCTGTTCCTTCTTACTAAAAGGAATTAAGAAAGCTAAGGTGTGCTATTTGTGTGTGTGTGTGTGTGTGTGTGTGTGTGTGTGTGATCATTGGAAATATATTCCAAGTCTTTCCCTTTTACTGTACATTTACGATTATTATAGGGCAATTTTCTGAACTACCCGTGTTTAGAATAGTGAAATAGACAGCAAAGGCAGTGTGTAGGCCACACAAGGATTTTATAGATTATTTATGTCGTTTTCTAATCCAAATAATTAACTCCAGGTAGCTTAATTTCAGGTCAATTGTTTGAAACAACAGGATAAACAAACATAAGGACATACTTTTGGACAAGTAGTGTTCCATTGCACAGCTAAATCACTTGGCAAGTAATTGCCTGCTTGGCCTACCTAGATTCTTAGAGGGATCATCCTTGGATGTACTCCTGATTCTGTGCTTGTACCATGAATAGTTAGGTCCTAAAATTTAGTGCTGTAAAGAAAGTTCATTTATTCTATAAGAAATTAAGTGTCATAAAAAAGGAAATGAAAAGAATTTTGCACACTGACTAGATCTATAAGATAGGTTAGAATAAGATCAGCCACATTAATTCATGAGAATTCACAGGAAAAAATGATGGAAGATTAATTATGTAATATGCCCTATTTTAACAAGCTATTTCATAGGCTGTTTGCTTTAAACTACTTTTTTTTTTTTTTTTTTTTTTTTTTTTTGAGGCAGAGTCTCATTCTGTCACCCTCAGTAGAGTGCTATGGCGTCACCAGCTCACAGCAACCTCCAACGCTTGGGCTTACGCGATTCTCTTGCCTCAGCCTCCCGAGAAGCAGGCACAAGAGGCGCCTGCCACAACACCCAGTTATTTTGTTGTTGTTGTTGTTGCTGCAGCTACCACTGCTGTTTTAGATGGCCACATCTGGGTTTAAATCCACTACCCTCAGTATATGGGGCCGGCACTCTACCCACTGAGGCACAGGCATCGCCCCAAACTACTTTTCTTATAATTACATTGTGGGTGAGGTAATGTCCCCTGGAAATCCATGTCCACCCACAACCTCATACTGTGACCTTATTTGGAAATAGTTTTTTTGCACATGGAAATAATTAAAGATCACAAGATAAAATTATCCTGAATTCAGGATGGGCCTAACTTCAGTGACATGTGTCCTTATAGGAAGAGGAGAATACTGTATAACTTGAAGATGGAGGCAGAAAGTAATCGTACTGCTACAAGCCAAAGGATGCCTGAGATCATCAGACATTGGGAAAGCAAAGAAAGATTCTTCTTAGAGCCTTCAGGGCAATCATAGTCTGGGTGACAACTTAATTTAGGACTTGTGATCTACAGTCCTGTGAAAGAATAAATTGATTTTTCTTTCAAGGCACCCAGATTGCAATATTGATATTAGGGTGTTGCTGTAACAAATACCTAAAAATGGGCAAGCAGATCTGGAATTGGTTAAAAGAAAGAGCTGGATGAACTGTTAAGCACTTGAAGGAAAGAGCCAAGATTACCTTGGATGCCAAAGATGGTACTGGTGAGGGCTTATTGGTTATAAGAATACTGGTAGGAAAACTTTCTGTCATTTTAGTGAATGCATTCATTATCTGGAGTAGAATGCTGACAGAATATCAAAGATGTTTCTGGTGAGTTTCAGAAGGAAATAAAAACATGTTATTAAAATATGAAGGAAAACAAATCCTTACTTTGAAATAGCAGAAAAGTTCACTGACTTTGGTTGTACTATTGCATGGAAACCATGCCTGTAAGCAATGGATTTGAATATTTAGCAAAGTATTAAAAGTGCAGCTTGATCGTTTCTTGCTGTCCCATATTAATGGCTTTTGAACTCCAGCTGGGGGTTAAACCAAGGAACCCAGTCCCTCTTGTTAGTGTTTATCTTGAACAACTAAATAATCATTGTCCCAGGTGATTAAAAGTCATATTTCTTGAATTCTTCCAAACTACAGTGAATAACGCGTATATTATTAGGAAACTTCAATGTGTGAGTCCAGCAGGGAGTCCCATTGCTTTACTCAGCCTCTGAGAGTAGTCTATTAATGCCTGTGCTTTGACCCCAGAAAAATCTTCCTGAAATTTCCCATTTCTTAATACCATCTGAAAATTCCATCTTGCTGGGACCTGTCTCCTTAAATACACTAACCACTCAATGTCTTGACTCTCCACTTCCTCTTTCACCTTTGGTTTGTTCCTTTTCTCGTGAATGTACTATTAATGTGTCATTTTTTTCCCTTTGCAAGTGGCTCTTGAGGCTCATGACTACATCTCATGCTTTGCTCCATGCAAAGGTCTACCCCATGCTCTCCTTAGTGAACTCCTATTTGTCCCTTAAAACCATTTAGTTCTCATTCCTCACATTCTCTGGGGAATTTTACTAATCATATTTACCTTTCATAGGTATTGCTTCACCCTAACTTGGTATTTTGAAAAGAGCTTTGTATATAGGTCACAAGATAATGAGTGTTTAGTGTCCTGAAGGGAAACAGATCCGGTGTACAATGTACAAATGAAAGACCTTGGGTCCCTGTGATCTTGGAAATGTTAATTAACTTCCAATACTCAGCTTCATCAACAATGAAAAATATGATTGCCTCATAGTGTTATTTGAAAATAGGTCTACATATACATATAAAGTTACTCCCAGACTGCATATTGAAGAAGCGTAATATTTTATTTTTTACAGAAATGTTAATAAAATGCTCTTTTAAGTACTAGTTATTCCTACTGATTCCTAGAATCCAATTCCTACTCCTCTCACACTGCCAGAAGAAAACATGTTTTCCGCACTATCACTGATTTATTATCTAAAACATCAAAAAAATCACTGATAAAGGTCATAATTACATTCAATATGAAGTGGATAAAATTTAGCTTAACATGTAAAGCAAAATAGATCACCTACACCCAAAAAAATGGCCAAAATATTTGGCTTAATGAATATTAAAGTGAAATGTATATCAACAATCACTGTGAAATAAATAAAAAAGCAAATAATATACCAAAGGAAAAAGTCAACAAAGTCCAATAAACCGAAAATAAAACAAGAAACAGGACAATAAACTATTTGGAATTAAAAAATGTAGTGGTAATTATTTCTGAAAGGAAATGTATTAAGAAAACTAATATGCCACAAAATAAAACACATGCATGCAACTCATATATTCCATCAATTGGGGAAAAAAATGTAATGACAACACTAAATATTTTTCAGTGTGCCAGAAAAGAGTAGGTATCCTTAAAGAAAGAAGTGAAAATGTTTCAGAAGTATTAAATGATTTTAAGATTATTATATTAATTAGACAAGAAATGTCACTTATTTGTTTGAAATAAATGATGAGAAATACAGTGTTGAATAAGTTTAATCAAAGTTAAATTCCAAGTTTCAAATAAATTAGCCTATATACCTAATAACTGAAAATTATATAAATAACAAGTTAACAATATAAAAGATGCAACTGGGCAGCTATTAGTAATTCTTTTTAATATGGTGGATAACAAATGGATGATGCTCATTGTAAAATATTAAGTTATAAATGTAGTAAATACTATATATTGATTTCAATATATCGTACATTTACATTTTGTATCACTAGATAGATACATATTTAAGCAGAAATAATGTATAACATAATGATAAAAATTAATTGATTTGAACATTTTTTGATATGAATATACTAATATATATCACATCTTAAAATCAATATGATTATTTTGTTAAGTACCCACTAAATAAAATCCCACTGTGAGGATTTTCCCCAAATAAGTGAACATAACGTTTTTTCAAAAAGTATTTGTATAGGCTGGGCATGGTGGTTCATGCCTGTAATTCTAGCACTTTGGTAGACCAAAGCAGGTGGATTGCCCGAGCTCAGAAGTTCAAGAGCAGCCTGAGAAATATTGAAACCCTGTCTCTACTAAAAAGAAAAAAGGAAAAAAAAAAAAAAAAACTAGCTGGATGTTGTATTGTGGCTGCTCGGGAGGCTGAGGCAGGAAGATTGCTTGAACCCAAGAATTTGCGGTTGCTGTGAGCTATGATGCCACGACACTACCTAGGGTGACAGAGTGAGACTCTGTCTCAAAAAACAAACAAACAAAGAACAGTATTCATCTCATTGCTATATTACACAATAGAACCTCTGCTATTTGACCATAAGAGGGATGTAACAAACTGGTCAACATACAGAGGTGGTCAACACAAGAAACTAAGCCTACTCTACTAATATGTACTTGTGGTGCATGTCCGGTCTCCGAAAATTAGGTTAACTTGAGGTGGCCAGTGTAGGGAGGTGGTTAATTGTGGAGGTCCTACTATTTAGAAAATACAATATTAAAAGGAAAATAGTTGAACAAGTTAAATCTTGATAATAAGAAAAAAGCTACAATATGTTTCAGCCTTACAACATAATAATTGTCAACATAGGACACATGCAAACTAATGTTATAAAATGTTTTTAATAAACTAATACTCACTACATACTTATACTCACAAAATCAGGATTACAAATTACATGATTCATAATTATAAATTACAAAATCAGGATTACAAATTACATGATTCATAATTATAAACACATAAAATATACACAACAGTTTTTCAAAAAGTATACTAAAATGGTAATGTGTTTTTCTTTGATAAGTTGAATTTATTGTGTTTTAAAATAGTGAACGTTGAAATTAATTTAATTTTGTAAAAACTATAAAACTGATTTTTTAACATAAAATTAAAACTGGAATTTAATAAAAACAAATTTAAGTATTCTGTAGTCAAGTATTTTTCAGCATACCATATAATTACATATGAAATATTTAAAACTATTGTCCTACTAAATGTCTCTAAAGCAGAAAGAAATCAAAGATGAATCTTTCATAGATATGATCCATCTTTCTTCACTTTATAGTAAGAATTATTAGTTTGGGGTTTTTTTGTCCATAATTTGTAAAATTTCTGTTTTCTGACATAGATGCACATAAAAGAAGAAAGATTATTTTTCCTTCACAATATCATTATTAAATTCATGAAATGAGAGTTTTGAAAGGAAATATAACTCATATGACACTCATTTGGAGGTTAGTGGGTGTCATATAGGTAACACCGATGTATAATTCTTTCTTAAGCAGTCAGTGTTTTAAATAATTCACCATTAATATGCTATTTTTCAACTGCAGAATGTTTTTTAATTTATTATAGTATTCCAATGCCTTGCACTGTATTCCCTGCCTGCTAGACAAAACCTTGTCAATTGTAAAGTGTTCAATGTTATTAAAAATTAAAGAGAATTATCCTATAACTCAATAGCAAACAACTCAATTTAAAATGTACAAAGGGGGCGGCGCCTGTGGCTCATCGGATTAGGGCACCGGCCCCATATGCCAGAGGTGGCGGGTTCAAACCCAGCCCCGGCCAAAAAAATAAAAATAATAAAAAAAATAAATAAAATGTACAAAGGATTTAAATAGGCCTTTCTTCAAAGAAGACATAAATATAGTCAACAGGTATATGAAAAAATACTCAATATCATATTTATTGAGGAAATGAAAATTAAAACAACTTCACATCTGTTAAGATGACCATTTATCAGAAAAAGATAACGTGTAAGGAAGGAAGGAATTTGTGGGAATACAAAATGGTACAGGTACTGTGGAAAACAATATAGATTGCTTTCTCAAAAAGTTAAAAATTAAACTACCCTATGATCCTACTTCTAATAGATATTCAAAATAACTAAAATAAGAATGTTAAAGACATCTGAGCACCTTTGATCATTGCAGTGTTATTAACAATAATAGTCTGTCCACTGATGGATAAATGGATAAAGAAAATGTGATACTACTGCAATGGAATATTATTCAGCCATTTAAAAGAGGTAAATAGTGCCATATGCTACAACGTGGGTGAACTTGATGACATTATGCTAAGTCAGTCCCTGAAGGACAAATATTGCACGGTTCCACTTGCACATGATATCTAAGGTTGGCAAACTCGGGGATGCAGGAAGTATGCTGGTGGTGGCCCCGGACTGAGAGAAGGGGATGACTGTTCAATGGCATAAAATATTAGTCATTTTCTTTATGGCTAAACAACCTTCCATTGTACATAAACCAGATTTTCTCTTCGATGTGGATGACATTTTGAGGGCATTCCATGAAATAAAATAAGTCAGGTGGACAAAACACTCCCTGATCTCACACATGGAATTCAAAAATGGCGAACTGTAGAAATCATCTTTCTGGGAGGAGGGAGAAATGGGGACTGTTGGTGAAAGAATACAATTTTTCACCTGTAGAGCGAGTAAGTCCCAGGGACCTAATGTTCAGCATGAGGGAAGCAAGTACTATGGTTAATATATATTGCAAGCTTGAAATTTAAGAAAGAGAATCTTAAATGTTATCACCACACACACACAGACACATGTATATACATACACAAACACAAAGATGATTAGGAGGTGATGGGCAGATTAATTTGCTGGCATATGGTAGTCATTTCATGATGCATACATGTACTAAAACATCATACATACATGATGCATACATGTACTAAACATACATACATGATGCATACATGTACTAAAACATCACATTTTGCAAGGTATATATATATATATATATATATATATATATATATATACATACTCAGTTTCTCTTTGTCAAATGCACCTCAATAAAGTTAGAACAAATAAAACAAATAAAAAACAAACAAAACAAATAAAACAAAAACTGTTTCAATAATGCAGGACAAAGGTTGTAGAGTCTGCTGTATGGCCCTTTTCTTAAAGTAAATAATACAGCATATACACTTGACATTTTAAGAGGTTAAAGCTAATCTTATATGCTTTTTAGAACAATTTAAAAAAACACTGAAGCAGAATGAAGATATCATTTAGAAATAACATCTCTCTTTTGGCTGTGAAGCCAGTATTATTCATAAAAAAATAAAAATTAGCTTGTTTTAGTCTTCAATACAGTTAAAATTGGTTCATATACCTTTATTTCTCTTGAATTTCTCAGCACCACCTTCAAATTTTCCCACAAGAAAATAGCTTTTCAGTTGGGTAACAGACTTTCTCAATTCTGCTACATTACAATTGTGGTGTTGGTTTTGGTTGTTTCATTCTGATAACTATTGTTTAAGCCTAAAAACATTTCTCATTACATATTTGTTTATAATTCAGTTGATATTTTCATATAGCTTCGCTGAACTTTAGGTGAAATCTAGTATTCCTTTGGTTGTGCCAATACAAAATTTTTTCATCTCTTTTCTGGGACGTGACCTGTTTAAATTGTTCTTAGTAGCATATTGATTATTTGTCAAAATGGCCTTTCTGCATGGATTAATTAACAAGATATCCAAAGATAGGGTGGTGCCTGTGGCTCAGTGAGTAGGGTGCCAGCCCCATATACCAAGGGTGGCAGGTTCAAACCTGGCCCCAGTCAAATTGCAACAAAAAAATAGCCGGGTGTTGTGATGAGCACCTGTAGTCCCATCTACTTGGGAG
This sequence comes from Loris lydekkerianus, assembly GCA_963574355.1. Classification (NCBI taxonomy): domain Eukaryota; kingdom Metazoa; phylum Chordata; class Mammalia; order Primates; family Lorisidae; genus Loris; species Loris lydekkerianus. The sequence goes on along the minus strand of CAUYPK010097450.1, from coordinate 2,731 downwards.
GCTGAGGCAAGAGAATCACCTAAGACCAGGAGCTGGAGGTTGCTGTGAGCTGTGATGCCACAGCACTCTATTTACCTAGGGTGATAAAGTGAGACTCTGTCTCTACAAAAAAGTAGAAAATGAAAGAAAATACTAATGGATATTTATAAATTTATATTTTGGAACTTTTATTAAGTTTAAACTTGATAATATTATTTATGAAGAGCATAATTATTCATTTAGTATGTTTGTAATGAGTTTATTTATGGAATTGACGTTTTTGCTCAAGTAAAGCTAAGCAAAATACGTTTTAGTTCAGAAAGTTTAAAAATAAACAAAAACCAAAGTAAGAACCAGTTAATAAACATTATGAATATTGTGTAAATATTCATAACATTTTTATCTTTGTATGCTGAAATCACTCTGGAGATAATTCCATTTCTTAAGAAACACAATAGAAAATTACCTATTGAAATAAGGGGCATGTGGCTCAATTACTTAGTTTTAAATTGATATCAAAGTGGTATAATGGTTACGAGATAGTTTTTTGTTTGTTTGTTTGTTTGTTTTTGCAGTTTTGGCCGGGGCTGGGTTTGAACCCGCCACCTCCAGCTTATGGGGCCAGCCCTCTGGAATATGGGGCCGGCGCCCTACTCCTTTGAGCCACAGGCACTGCTCAGGAGATAATTCTTTATTTGTTATTTTGTTTTTTGTTTGAGATGATGGTTTTTTTTCTCTGTCCTCTAGACGGGAGTGCAGAGGTGCAAACATTGCTCAGTGCAGCCTCAAACTCCTGAGTTCAAACTATCCTTCAACTCAGCCTCCCAAATCATTGGGGTTATAGGCATAAACCTCCACTCCTGAGAGACAGATTATTTTTATTATTTATATATATAATATATATATAATATTTTTATTATTTTTATTGCAATAGATTTAGAGGGTATTTTCTGTTGATGTTACAATGAATGAACTGTATCATGCTGAAGTTGGGGCTTTTAGGGTACCCATCATCAGAAGAACCTAGACTGTACCTGATAGGTTATTTTATATCCCTCAACCACCCTCACTATCCCCTTTTCTTAATTTCCACTGCACATTACACCACTTATGACCATATATATCCATCATTTAGCTCCCACTTACAAGTAATATTTGGTATTTGTTTTTCCATCCCTGAGATATTTCACTTAGGATAATGGTCTCCAGTTCCTTCCAAGTTGCTGCAAAGGACAGTTTCATTTCATTTTATGGCTGAGTAGTACTCCAAAGGATACATATACCACATTTTCTTAATTAACTCATTGGTGGGTGGGCACTTAGCTCAATTCTATGTCATTACAATGGTGAATAGTGCTATAATATAGGTTCAGCTGCAGGTGTCTTTTGATATAATGACTTCTTTTCCTTTGGGTATGTGCCCAGCAATGGGACTGCTGGATCTACGTTTAGTTCTCCCAGGAATCTCCACACTTTTTCACATAGAGATTATGCCAATGTACATTCCTATCAATGGTGTATTAACATTCCCTCTTCACCTCATCTCCACCATCAATTGTTTTTTCTCTTTGAAAATGTGTTTTTTCAGTATTCATAGTACTAAAGCCAATGCATTGTTATTGTTTAGTAGACCAAACACAGGAAATAAAACATTTTACAGTGTGCCAGATTTTACCACAAAATATCATTGTACTACCTTTCATTTATAATTTTTTTAGATAATGAACATTATTGAGGTATAATTTTCATATAAAAATATATCGATTTCAGTTGTATATGTTGATAAATTATTTAAAAGTTATAACCTTAGAAGTAATGATTATAAAATATTTCTATAATCCTATGAAGTTTTCTTTCTAATTATCTTCATCCCATCCCTCCACATTCTATTTTTCAGCCTTAAGAATACACACACTGCTCTGCTTTTTCCTATTACACATTAGATTTTTTTCTGTTTTTCAATTATACAAATACCATTTAAAAGTCTGTACTCTTTGTTTCTGGCTTTTTCACTCAACATGGTGCTTAAGAGATTTGGGTTTGTCATTGCTCATTGTTTAACAGTATGAAGTAGTATTTGGAGGTGAATGTATCCCAATGGTCATTCACTCACTTTTTGATGGACATTTGTATTGTTTCTAATTTTAGACTTTTAAAAAGGAAACTGCTATGAACTTGTATACAAGTAATTCTCTTCATTAAAAATAGTACCTATAGGGCGGCACCTGTGGCTCAAAGGAGTAGGGCACTGGCCCAATATACCAGAGGTAGCAGGTTCAAAGCCGGCCTCAGCCAAAAAAAAAAAATAATAAATAAAAAAATATATATATATACATACATATACATATACATATATGTATATATATATAGCACCTATAGCTGGAATTACTTTATAACATAGAAAGTATATACTTAAATTTACATAAAGCTTCCAAACTATTTTATACCCTAACCAGCAATGTATGAGAAATTAAGTTGTTCTATATCCCTACCAATAATTTAATTATTAATTCTAGTATTCTAGTTGTTATACAGTGGGATTTCATTGTGCTTTAATTTGTATTTCCCTGGTAATTATTAATGTTGAGTGTCCTTTCACGTGATTGTGGCATATTCATACAAGTTTTTTTTTTTTTTTTTTTTTTTTTTTTTTTTTTTTTTTTTTTTTTTTCAATGATTTTGGAGGTTGTTTTGTGGTTTTGTTTTTTTTTTATTTATAAATTTGTATTTTTATTTTACAACCGATGTAGTT
>CAUYPK010097442.1:0-70844 GCA_963574355.1 Loris lydekkerianus | reverse complement strand
AAGTACAATAAAAGCACCTCAGTCTTGAGGGAACTCATTGATATCAAATAAAATTATATCTTCAGTGACTCACTTCTCAGTCATTATAATTACAGGACTTAGTCGGTATGAACTCTCTTATGCTTAATAAGAGCTGAGCTCCGGCTGAAACTCTTCTCACATTCGGTACATTCATAGGGCTTCTCTCCTGTATGAACTCTTTGATGTGTGATGAGGTTGGAGCTCTGGGTGAAACCTTTTCCACACTGCACACACTCATAGGGCTTCTCTCCTGTGTGGGTTCTCTGGTGTTTAATTAGATCTGACCTTTCACCAAAGCTTCGCCAACACTCATTACACTCATAAGGCTTCTCTCCAGTGTGAATTTTCTGGTGTGTGATGAGATGAGAGCTCCGGCTAAAGCTTTTCCCACAAGCATTGCATTCATATGGCTTCTCTCCAGTGTGGGTTCTCTGATGCTGAACCAGGTGTGAGATGCGGCTGAAATTCTCCCCACATTCATTACAGTGGTATGGCTTTTCTCCTGTGTGGGCTCTGCGATGGCGCACAAGGTCAGAGTTCTGACTGAAATTCTTCCCACACTCATCACACTTGTAGGGCCTCTCCCCTGTGTGGACTCGATAGTGTTTGATGAGATCAGACCTCTCACTGAAGCCACGGCCACATTCATTACACTCGTAAGGCTTTTCACCTGTGTGGGTCCTCTGGTGCTGAGCTAGGTGAGAGCTCCGGCTGAAGCTTTTCCCACACTCCTCACACTCATAGGGTTTCTCACCACTGTGGGTCCTCTGGTGCTGAATTAGGTGAGAAAGCCGGCAGAAACTTTTTCCACACTCATTACATTTGTGAGGCTTCTCTCCAGTATGGATAGTCTGATGCTGAATGAGGTGAGAACTTCTTCCAAAACTTTTCCCACACTCATTACAGTCATAGGGCCTCTCTCCAGTGTGTGTTCTCTGATGCTGTATAAGGTGTGAGCTACGACTGAAACCCTTTCCACATTCATAACACTTATAAGGTCTGTCCCCGGTGTGGGTCTTCTGATGTCTATTAAGGTCTGAGATCTGACTGAAGGCCTTTCCACAATGAGAACATATATGATATTGGATGCCTGTGTGGACTTCTTTGTGGACAAGCAGATCGGTGACTTCTTGGAGAGGATAGCTTACCCACTCTTCTGCAGTTAAATCTCCCCACTGTCTTTCTGACCTATCTCCGCTTTCAAAGGCCTCTTCACTTTCAGTATTTTCCTCAGCATTCTCAACAGGTCTTTCAGATGTGGTCTCAAATTCTACATCTTCACTAATCTCTTGCTTCGGATTCACCTCATTCTCACTCCTGATCTCAAAATCTATAATAAAAAATAAATAATGAGACATGAAATGCACAAAAAACATTATTTACTGCATGCCAGGCACTATACTAAATTCTTTTATTTTCTTTTTTTTTTAGAGACAGTTTCACTTTGTTGCCCTTGGTAGAGTGCCATGGCGTCACAGCTCCCAGCAACCTCCAGCTTTTGGGCTTAGGTGATTCTCCTGCCTCAGCTTCCTGAGTAGCTGGAACTACAGGTGCCCACCCCCTCTGGCTATTTTTTTGTTGCAGTTTGGCCAGGGCCAGGTTTGAACCTGCCACCCTTGGCATATGGGGCCAGCGCCCTACTCACTGAGCCACAGGCACCGCCCTTCTTTTTTGTTTTTTAAGAGACAGGGTAGGCTAGGCATGGTGCCTCATACCTGTAATCCTAGCACTCTGGGAGGCCAAGGGCAGGAGGATCCTATGAGCTTAGGAGTTTGAGACCAGCCTGAGCAAAGTGATATTCTATCTCTCCTAAAAACAGAAAAAAATCAGACAGGTACCAATAGTTCCAGATACTTGGGAGGCTGAGGCAGGAGAATAGCTTGAGCCTAGGAGTTTGAGGTTGCTGTGATCTAGGATGAGGGCATGGTACTCTAGCCCAGGTTGCAGAGTCAGACTCTGTCTCAAAAAATAAATAAAGAGACAGGGTCTCAGTCTGGCACTCAGGCTAGAGTTCAGTGGCTCAATCATAGCTCACTGCTGATTGAACTCCTAGACTCACGTGATCCTCCTGCCTTGGCCTTCAGAGCAGCTGAGACTATAGGTGTGTACCATCATACCCAGCTAGGTAATTTTGTTCCAGAGACAGGACCTCACTACATTACCCACTTATTACCCAGGAGTTTCAAACTCTTGGCCTCAAGTGATCCTCCTGGCCTCTTAAAGTGCTGGGATTATAGGTGTGAGCCACTGTGCCCAGCTCTTTAATTATTTACATAAATTATTTCTTTCTTTCTTTTTCTTTTCTTTTCTTTTTTTTTTTTTTTTTTTTTGAGACAGAGCCTCAAGCTGTCACCCTGGGTAGAGAGCCGTGGTATCACAGCTCACAGCAACCTCCAACTCCTGGGCTCAAGCAATTCTCCTGCCTCTGCCTCCCAAGTAGCAGGGACTACAGGCGCCCTCCACAATGCCAGGCTATTTTTAGGTTGCAGCCATTATTGTTGTTTGGCGGCCTGGGCTGGATTCGAACCCACCAGCTCAGGTGTATGTAGCTGGCGCCTTAGCCGCTTGAGCCACAGGCACCAAGCCTACATAAATTATTTCATTCATTGTCACAACCATCCTGAAAGTCGGGCATTATGATGATTTTTATTTTATGAATGAGAAATCTAAGACCCAGACAAGTGAAATGACTTGCCCAAAGTCACAGTAGTAAATGGCAAAGTTACAAATAGGTCTGTTGTAAAAAAAATTCATGCTCTCTTATCACTATAGTTAATGGTTCTTTAAGAAAACTATATATACTCGCGATATTTTGAAAGAAGAAAGTAACAGAAAATATGAGACTCTAAACTAGAACTTCTAGAAGTTTTTATTTGTGAGTATTTTTCTACCTTCTCAAGCCTTCATTTTTAGCATTATAAAATATTTACTAAGAACCTACCATGTTAGTGTGGAGAAAAGTGAATTTTTAGCTATCTATGTCATATCTTCGTTGACAAAAAAAAGTGACTGCCCGGTGGAGGGAGGGTAATGGGTGGGGCCACATCTATGGTGCATCTTAGAATGGGTACAGGCGATTGCACTAATGTACACAGCTATGATTTAACAATAAAAAAAAAAAAAATTAAAAAAAAAAATATGACTGCCCAATGTCACTTGCTACTTTTCAGTGGCCTTTAAACGAAAATAGGGCTGGAAAAGGCAAAAGAGAGGTATGGCTCAGAACATTTTTGGCATTGACTAATTTGATTTCATATGCAGCCTTTAAATGACAATCAAAATATACAACCACTGTCTATAAGAACTTTATACTAGGCCAGGTGTGGTGGCTCATGCCTATAATCCCAACATTTGAGGAGGCTGAAGTGAGAAGATTGCTTGAAGCTGGGAGTTTAAGACTAGCCTGACCACAGTGAAACTCTGTCTCCACAAAAAAAAAAAAAAAAAAAAGAAAGAAAGAAAGAAAAATTAGCTGAGTTTGGTGGTGTGCACCTATAGTACCAGCCACTCAGGAGGCTGAGGCAAGAGGATTGCCTGAGCTGGGGAGTTTAAGGTCCCATTTAGCTAGGATGATGCTACTGTACTATAGGCTGAGCAATAGTGTTACCTTGTCTAAAAAAACAAACAAAAAAATAAATAAAATAAAAAACAAAAAACATTATACATCAGATACTGCATTTTTCAGACTGAAAATTGGGTTTCTTGATTCTTAGCATACTCTTCGGAAAGGTTAGGAGAAAAGGATCTATGGATAAATTTATAAATGGTGCATACTATATCCTCCACTTAGAAATCAACAATAGCTGGTAACACATTAACAGTTCTGAGGAACCTTGAGGTAAAGAAGCCTTGTATATTGGATGTGGTGGCTCACACCTGTGATCCTAGCACTCTGGGAAGCTGAGGTAGGTGGATTGCTTGAGCTCAGGAGTTCAAGGCCAGCCTGAGCAAAAAGAGACCCTGTCTCTACTAAAAATAGAAAAATTAGCTGGGTATATGGTGGGAGCCAACAGTCCCAGCTTGGGAGGGTGAGGCCAGAGGATCCCTTGAGCCCAAGAGTTTGATGTTGCTGTGGGCTATGATGGCACTCTATTCAGGGTGACAGAGTGAGACTCCGTCTCAAAAAAAAAAAAAAAAAAAAAAAAAAAAAAGGTGGTGCCTGTGGCTCAGTGGGTGGTGGGGAGTTCGACCCCAACCCCAGCCAAACTGCAACAATAAAAAAATTAAAAAAAAGAAAGAAAGAAAAGAAGCCTTGTAAACTGTGTAAATATATATTTATTTCTTTTGAGAAGAGTCTCACTGTGACATCTATATGATACAGAAAGTGTTCTTTTTTTTGTTTGTTTTTTTGTTTTTGTTTTTTTTTGAGACAGAGTCTCACTATGTCGTCCTCGGTAGAGTGCTGTGGCATCATAGTTCACAGCAACCTCAAACTCTTGGGCTTAAGCAATTCTCTTACCTCAGTCCCCCAAGTAGCTGGGACTACAGGCGCCCACCACAATGCCAGGCTATTTTTTTGGTTGCAGTTGTCGTTGTTTAGCTGGCCTGGGCCAGGTTGGAACCTGCCAACCTGGTTGTATGTGGCCGGCACCCTGCCAACTGAGCTACAGGTGCCGTCCCCGATAAATGCTTGTTAGTAGTAGTAGGTGGCTCTTGTGTTTTTGAGCCTCAGAAGATAGTTCATCTATAAAATGAGGATGATAATCCCTTCTTCAAAGGCTCTGGTGAGGCTCTTTTTTTTTTTTTTATTTTAGGAGGCCTCAGCCTCCTGAGTAGCTGGTACTATAGTCCATGTTACCACTCCTAGCTAAGTTTTTTAAATTTAAATTTTTTTGTACAGACATGGTCTTACAGTGTTACCCAGGCTAGTCTGAAATGCTTGGCCTCAAGAAATCCTCCCAGGGTGGCACCTGTGGCTCAGTGGGTAGGGCTCTGGCCCCATATACCAAGGGTGGCAGGTTCAAACTCAGCCCCAGCCAAACTGCAACAAAAAAATAGACGTGCATTATGGCAGGCGCCTGTAGTCAGCTCCTCAGGAGGCTGAGGCAAAAGAATCACCTAAGCCCAAGAGCTGGAGGTTGCTGTGAGCTGTGACATCACAGCACTCTACTGAGGGCAACAAAGTGAGACTCTGTCTCTAAAAAAGAAAAAAGAAATCCTCCCAAAGTGCTGGGATTACAGGTGTGAGCTGCACCTGTAAACTGCACTCCACCTGTAAACATTATTTAATCCACTTCCAAACATAGTTGGAGGGAAACCAGTTTTTTGGTGCTTGTACTCCTTGGGCTAGACTATAGAAATGTAAATTAAAATTTTTTTTTTTTGTTTTTTGAGGCAGGGTCTCACTCTGTCACTGTGCCTTGAGTGCAGTGACATGATCATGGCTCTGTCAAGGCCCTTTGAGGTCGAGTCTCAAATTTTGGACTAAAGTGATGCTCATGTCTCCGCTGCCCAAAGTGCTGAGATTACAGGCATGAGCCACTGAGTCTAACTTACATTTCTAAAAGATTCCCTTTTTTGACTGGGCGAGGTGGCTCACACCTGTAATCCTAACACTCTGGGAGGCTGAGGCAGGTGGATTGCTTGAGCTCAGGAGTTCAAGGGCAGTCTGTTCGAGTGAGACCCCATCTGTACTAAAAACAGGAAAACTGAGACAAGACGATCGCTTAAGCCCAAGAGCTTGAGGTTGCTGTGAGCTATGACACTATGGCACTCTACTCATGGTGCCAGAGTGAGATTCTGTCTAAAAAAAAAAAGAAGAAGAAGAAAAAGAAAAGAAAGAAAATAAACTATACACACTCAAATCATTGTATCAGGGTCTGCTTCTGCAGGAGCCCTAACGAAAAACAAAAGTAAATAAATAAATAGATTCCCTTTCTTTTAGAGAGTCTCATTCTGTCACCTTCGGTAGAGTGCCATGGTGTCACAGCTCACAGCCACCTCCAGCTTTTAGGCTTAGGCGATTCTCTTGCCTCAGCCTCCCGAGTAGCTGGGACTACAGGTACCCACCACAATGGGTTTTTGTTTTTGTTTTTGTTTTTATTGGATTAAGTGGAATATATGTGTTACAGATTGCAATAGATCTAAGTAGATTACCTTTATCAATGTTTGCTTTTTTCTAGAGATAGGAGTCAAGAAAGTTGGGACATCTTAGAAAGTAAGTCCAAGTTTAAAAGGAAAGTCCTCAGAGTTATCTTTTGCTCTGAGAAAAGCTCAAGGAATAAAGATTAAAAAAAAAAAAAGTATTATTCCTAATGAGTGGCAGATGACCTACTGAACCATACATGCTTACTCATATCTGTCAAGTCTTCACAGGAGACAAAGTAAGGCAAAAGACTGTTCAGTTCAGAATGTATTGTTTATTTTAGTCATACCCTGACCAAAGGATAGCTAAGAGAAGAGAGACCAGTTTGCAGACTCTGAAAGCTAAACAGCAGCTCTCTCTAATAGAATTTGTGATTCTGGAGCACATTTGATACACATGAAATCTATGATCATGAAACATCTCTAGACAACAGCCTACTCAGATAAAATACCTAAAGCAGAAGCTGTAACAAACCCCAAAAGGTGGTTTTTGCCCTCCCATTAACCTAGCTCATCTTCTAGTAACCTAGAGTTAAAGCACCATTTATAGGGGCATTTATATTCTGGCAAGCACCATTATGTCAGACCTGTTTGGTCAGTGATCTGTACAAACAGGCTGGAAAATGGCAAATGACTTAGGGCACACAAAATCTGAATGTTTCTAAAATGTGTGAAACTCTTTTTTTCTTTTTAGACAATATGACTTGGATGTTCCCACATTCAGAGATTTGCCTTAGACAATATCCAATTAAGTGCTTTAAACATCAAACAACTAGGCTGTGCTGGAAGAGCTAAGGCATTTTGACACAGTATCAAAAACGTGGGGACAAAGAAAAGTAGAATCCTTACTTACCTAATGAAACAACATTTCCATAATTCTCCTGCATAACATCCCTGTAAAGGTCCCTTTGTGTAGGGTCCAGAGGTCTCCATTCTTCCCGGGTGAGATACATGGCCATATCTTCAAATGCCACAGGTGCCTGAAATCACACAGTACTTCCTCAATACTTGATATCTGTGGTTAGTACCAATTTTTCTTCTTGAAATTAGAGGCATGGTTAGAAATGTTCAGGAGGCAAAAGTTATTAAGTTTGATCTGTAGAACCCAAAGTTAAGAAATAAACACGCAAACAAGAAATGTGGTAAAGAAAGGAACAATTTCTACGCTGATTGTTCTGATCTCCTGGCCAGCTATCCTTGCCCCACTTGGAGAATCTTATCCTCTAGCCACGTTTCTCACAACACATTTAGCACTTCCATCACTCCATCTTGATTCACCACGTCCCTCTTTTCCTGAAATACCTTTCTTAGACTAGTGAAATTCCACTATTCTTTATGATCATGCTCTAATATCATCTGTTCTTCAGTGCCTCCCCACCCCTCTGCTCGGTTCCACTCCTCCGTTGGATGCCCCCAGATAGACTAAATCACTCCCACTTCTTAGTTTCCACACTACAATACTTTGTTTCTAGGGCAAATAGAGCACTTACCACATTGTAACATTGTTAACCGGATGTGTCTTTTCCCCTAACAGATTGTGAGCAGGCAGGCAGCGCCCCTCTTGCCCATCCTTTATCCCCCCAGTATTTAAAGGTATACAGGTGTTCAATATATGATTGTTTATGCCTATGCTGGCCTAGCACTAGGCCTCTGGAGACAGAAAACCGAAGCGAGCGGATTACTAATTCCAGGGAATTTCCTACAGGGCTCTGCAGAGCAGAGAAACACCAGATGAGGTGGGTAGGCAGAGGCAAGGTCCGAGAAGCCACCCCCGGCTTACCTGGGACCCAGCCATGAGCAGGGTGGCTGCCATCTCGGGCACAAGGGTTCGCCTCCCGGGAGAGAGAGCAGGAAAAGCAGCTAGCAGACAGCACTGAAGGAGGCGAAAAGCAGGGCATGAGGCACCGAAAACAGGCCCTGCCCACTCCCCAGGGCTGGAGTTGTGGCCGCAAGGCGGGCAGGGAGGGCTCTGGACCCGGGCGGGGTCACTCTCCTCGCTGGCCCGCAAATGCAACCCGCCCTCTGTGTTTCTGCCACCACAGGATGGAGGCTATGTTGAAATCCACTAAGACAGCCCCCTGGCTGGGTCCCTCCAGGGCCGGGGGGTCAGGCCGACGCGGTCTCTGGGAGGAGGCTCTCAGCCCAGCCCACAAAACGCCTCTGCTACATCTCAAGGCTGGGTCCTTTCCGGCAGCTGCCTCAGCCAATCAGCGAGGGAGACTCGCAAAACACTCTGCCAATGAGATGCTGAACACTAGGCCCGCCTCCTGCAGCGTGGCTGAACACCTCTATCACGCCTGCGCCTGCCCGGGTGGGCTGCCGGGAGTTAGAGTTCCATTCTGGCTTACAAAAGCCAGTCGGTGGCCAAGCGCAGAGGAGGGAAAAGAACAAAAGGGCGAAGGAGGAAGCGCGTCCTTCTTGCCAGGGCGGAATATCTCTCTCTCTCTTCTCGTGGAAATCACGGTCCGATTAAGCCTGGGTGGTTGCTTCCTTCTCATATTCCTAAAAGCTTCTTTGGACAGGACCTTATTATCCGCGATGTCTGGCCTAATCTAGGCGCTGGCCTGTGTCCAGCTCCGCTAGGATTAGCCCTTGGTTGACAGCTCAGGCCGGAGGGGAAAGCGGCAGCCACCCACTCCCCAGGGGAGACTCGGTGGCCGCGCTGGAACTTTGGGCCCCGCCCCCGCACTACATCTCCCGGCAGCGCCCGCGGCGCATCTGCCGCGCGGAATCCGGCTCTCGGGAGGCCCCACGCCGCCCGTACGGCCAGTGCGGTCCGGGGCTGTGCCTTGCGGTGTCTCGTCTCCATCACTATTAACCCTGTAGAGGCGTATGACCGCGTCCTTCTAAAGAGGGCGCCCCTTGAGAGGCGGACTGAGTAGCGCCCAGCCGAGGGGAAGAAAATCTCAGGGAAATCAGAAGCGGGGTGGGGGACAGGGCGGGTGAGGAGATAGCCGGGCTCCACGGCAGGGGCGGATGGTTCTTATCATCTGTGAGAGCTTGTCTGCTAGAAGGGTTTCTGGCCTTCTAAGGGCCTGATTTAGGCGGGCCCTAGGGATGTCAGCAGCCCCTGTCCGAATGAAGGTAGGAAGCCGACAACCTGAATTAGGGACAAACAGACTTACCTCCTGGCTGGCAAAAGATCCACAAGATCGCTGGCTCCAAGATTTAAGGGGGCTGCAAACAGATCCCAAAGCCACAGAGTTCCTTAAGACCTGGCTTTCCGAAAAGATTCTTGAGATTACTGGTAGATACGGAGATACCCCGCAGGTAGATCTCTTTCTGTCGACTTGCAGGTGAAACCCGGAGGTCAGAGATCGTAGTTTGATACTAAAGACTCACAGATTCCTGAGACCTGACTCTCAGGCAGCTCGGAGAAACCACAGGCTCACAGGCGATCCCTGAGACCACAGCAACTGGCCAAGAAACGCCACCAGCTACTAAGCTGCATTCAGCTGGAGTTCCTCAGAACGGAAGGACTTGCAGCCTTCCCTTTCCCCAGCCAGGATGAGGGAATTAGACAATGGAAGTCGAGCACTAGGGAAAGCAAGCATTCTGCGTGGGGAAGAGCTCCAAGCTTGCTGTAGCCTTGGAGAGGGAAGTGATGGAAAAAGAATATAGCAGCTTATTAGGGACTCCCACCCTCTTCAAGTTATAAATATCCCCAGAACCTTGGCTACGTGCCCAGAAGCCTGTTGTCTCTAACTGTACAGGAGACTTCTTTGCCTGGGCTGGGAAAGGGGATTTTCTTTTGTTTTGCAGCTACATCCACCCACTGAGGGACTTGAATTTTTTTTCAAACATGACTCCAGGCCATGCTTCTATTAGTGTCCTGTTCCCAGTGTCCAGTTATTTATGGTTAAGTTACTCAAGTGTCTAAAAAGAACTAGTAGGACCCTGCCCAGCCATAATGTAGACTCTCCCGGCCCCTACTCCTCCCATCCCCAACTGCAGGGCTAGTAATTCTTCAGATGCCACAAAATTGGACCGACCTACCCCATCTAAAATTGATCTGGGCACTACATAAAATGGAATCCTGGAGGCTTCCCAAGAGGTAGTATCCTCAGTGCAAAGAGTGTGGACATCAAGGTCAGACAGACTTGGGTTGGAATCTAGGCTATGTATCTTTTGAAATGTCACTGAATCTCTCTTTCTGTAAAATGGGGGTAATCAGACCTAAGGATATTGTGAGAACTAAGTGAAATGATTTAAAGCACCCCACACACATTGAACACTCGGATGATAACATTATTTTTATTAACCCTGGTTTTGTTAGTAGGAGAGATTTCCAAAAAGGCCTGTAGGTTTAACAGTTAAAAAATCTGGGACATCAGACTGACTCAATAGCTGTGAGGCTCTGCAGGTGACCTTATCCTCACATTGTATTTCTGCTGGGAATTCAGACAGAACTGGAAGCTGGGCCTGTTTGGTGGGTTCAAGTGCATAATGTTTTGAGCCTAGTAGAGCAGAGGTACTCGGTGCTGCCAACAACGGGCAAGTTGAGGCCTCAGTCAGGGAAACCTCTCGGCCCCGTGGGGCTCCCTTTTTCATCCCGTCTCTGATAGATTGCTTTGTAAACTTTCTTAGGCCTTCCTCCCTACTTCATTGCTCCAGTGCTTTAAGTTGTTCTTTGTCCTCTTGCTCTTTCTTTTATTCCTTAGGGCTTCGGGGAGGGGTGGGCAGGAGACTCTCTGAGCTCAGTTTGGCTGCTTGCCTCCTTCTGTGAGTAAGTGCTTTTTTCTTTCTTCACCTGGGTCCCTCCAGAGGGTGGAGGAGCAGAGAGACTGAGATTGGATGGAAAGCTTGACTACATTTCAATGGATGGAGCCCCTAGGGGAGGAGTGGGGAAGAGGGGGAGGAAAGACAGTGACTGAGGGACTTCCTGTTGCAGAGTTCAGCTGGACTCTGAGGGTTGGGGTCCCTGAAGGAGGAGGTGGCTTCCTGCTCCATTGTTCAGGACTTCAGTGTTTCCCCGGAATACTTACTGTATGTGGGTTTTCAATAACCAAGTTGGAAAGCTGTATTTGTTTCCATCACTCAGCAACCAATGAGCACCTGCTGTTGGTGTGGAAAGGCAGCATTACAGCCTATCACTGGGGAAAGGGGCCAGGAGAACCATTTGGCCAAGCTCTCCAATTTAGGCTTTTGACATTGTCTCTAAATGGGTTTATACTTTAGATCGGATCCACTGGGCAATTTCATCAAAGACCCTCCTTGTATATCCTTGAACTTGTGCTCAATTACCAAATCACTGTGCCTGTAGAGCACTGTAAATTATTCCAATTTAATAAATCCTATCATTGTCTTATGAGCAGTGCAATTATGTCATAATGTTTTTTTTAACAACAGAAATATTAATTTGTTAAATTTTTAAAAATACAAGGTTGGACAGTTAAGTTTGTGAACTTGTCCTAGAAAAAGTGCTACATACCTCATCGCTGAACATCATTACAGTCTCCCTTTGGAAAGCTATGCACCAACACCAGGGCCTGGTCCACCCTTCAAAGCAATTTTGGAACCCTTTCTGAAATGGCCATCAGAGCTGTTGTTGTACAGATCTGACAATTAAGTTCTCGAACTCATCCTAGGAAAAGTGCTACATACCTTATTGCCAAATATCACTATGCTCACCAGATGGCCAAGGGACTTAAAAGGTGACTATAGTGATATTCAGCAATGAGATATATAGCATTTTTTCTAGGATGAGTTTGCAAGCTTAACTGTCAGACCTTATGTGCCTCCAAGTTTGTAATACAGATTTGTCTTCATTTTCAAATAGATAGGGAAATGGCTCAGCGCTCAAAGCTCAGTGGTTAGGGCGCCACCCACAAACACCAGGCTGGTGGGTTTGAACCCAGCCCAGGTCTGCTAAACAATGGTGACAACTGCAACCAAAAGATAGTCGGGCATCGTGGCAGGTGCCTGTAGTCCCAGCTACTTGGGAGTCTAAATCAAGAGAATTACTTAAGCCCAACAGTTTAAGGTTGCTGTGAGCTGTGACACCACAGCACTCTACTAAGAGCAACAAAATGAGTCTTTGTCTCAAAAAAAAAAAAAAAGTCTCAGCGCCTATAGCTCAGTGGTTAAGGAGCTGACCACATACACAAATAGACAAAATATCAAAGTGGGCTAGGTGTGGTGGTTCATGCCTGTAGTCCTGACACTTTTGGAGGCTGAAGTGGGAGGATCACTTGAGGTTAGTGGTTCAAAACCAGAGCAATGTAGCAAGACCCTGTCTCTACAAAAAATAGAAAAATCAGCTGGGAATGGTGGCATGTGCCTGTAGTCATAGCTATTTGGGAGGCTGAGGCAGGAGGATGGCTTGAGCCCAGGAGTTTGAAATGCAGTGAGCTATGATGATGCTGCTGCCCTTTAGTTTGGGCAACAAAGCAAGAAGACCATGTCTCAGAAAAAAACAAAAAAAGTGACCTGGGCTTCTCTTGACCCCTGCTAGGAGAGGCAATAAAGGCTCTTCACTGTACAAGGAATTGGGGACATGGGGGACACATTAACTTACAGTTGTTGCAGTTCAAATGCTATAGTAAGGGGTGAACTAGTCTGTACCCTGGATCGGGCGGGCTCCTAGCTGGGGGAGAAAGGGGGAGACTTCACAGAAGAGGTACCATCTGAGCTGGCTTGCTAAGACCAGGAACTGTGGAGGTAGAGAAGTTAGGAGGGAAAGCGTTCCAGTCTTCTAAGAGCAGCATGTGTGAAGGCATGGAGGTGTGAAGGGACAGAGTGAGTTCCAGAATGGCTGAGTATTGGTTGTGGCTAGAGTGAAGTGTGTGGGGGCGTAGCAGCAGGGGGAGGAAGCAGAGCAGGGATGCTCTCTTATGTCCCCTTGCCTCCTGCCCATTTGTCTCTCTCTGCCTTTGGCTGTTGATCTGCAAAGCTGGTGGAGGTGCAGATGGGGGCAGCCTGGGGTGAGAAAAGCAGATTGACTCTGCAGGAATGGGGAGCAGAGAGGACTGGGAAGCTGGGTATGACCTCTTGCATTTCAGTCAGTTTTCTCCATAAAGAATCAATACTTTTCAAAAATGTAGATAATTGCATTAAAAATGTACAACACTTATTTATTAATAGTATTGATTCTTCTACTTAAAGATATCAAATAGGGGAGGGGGGAGGATAGGTGAAGGAAGGGTAAATAATGGGACCACACCTACAGTGCATCTTACAAGGGTACATGTGAAACTTGCTAAATGTAGAATATAAATGTCTTAACACAATAACTAAGAAAATGCCAGGAAGGCTATGCTAACCAGTGTGATGAAAGTATGTCAAATGGTACATAAAACCAGTGTATGGTGCCCCATGATCTCATTACTGTACACAGCTATGATTTAATAATAATAATAATAAAAAAGAAAGGCTGGAAGATCTCCCAGCAAGTGAAGAGACCAAGAGAAAAAACACAGGAAGAAAGGACAGTGAGTTTAGAAAACCAGTCTAGGAAGTTCATCATCCAAATCACAGAAAGAAAGAACAGAGGGAAATGGTGAAAAAAAATAATCAGAGAAATAATTCGTGAAAATTTCCCTGTGTTAAAAAATATGAATATCTAGACTAAAAGGGGTTGCTCAGTGCACAGCTGAATAAATGAAAACAGGTTTCCAACAAGGCTTATCCTAATAAAATTTAAGAACTCTGATATATATAGAAAATCTTAAAAGCTTCCAGAAAGGAAAAATAGATGAAACAGAAATAAAATATCTTAAGGCTTTTCAAAACAGGAAGCTAAAAGACAGTGGAGGGAGGCCATGAAAATTTAGAAACAAAAAATGAAGTCCAAACTATATTCTATACTCAGCCATAAAGCAATCAAATGTCAATGAAGAATAAAGGAGATTTTCAGACAAGATTTTCAGATTTGATTTCAAGATCAAATCAGAAAGGAAAAGATAAGAAAAATAGGAGATCCAACTCAAAACAGGGGAAAAAAAGAAGCCTCAAGTTGATAGTGAAAAGGGATCTGTGGGACACAGTTTGCAGCTGAATCAACAACAGGTACATAAGGAATGAAGCAAATGAAAAATAAAACAACTATTAATTTTAGGAAAAGCGGAGACTTAGATATAGGATATAGTCCAGCCACAAACTCAGTAGAACCTCCATAGTTGACCACCTCTCTACATTGACCATCTCTTTACAGTGATCTAATTTTCACAGACTGGACATGCACCACATATACATGTCAGTACAGAAGGCCCAGTTCTTTACGTTGACCATCTCCATATGTTGATCAGTTTGCTACAGTCCTTTGGGTGGTTAACTTACATAGGTTCTACTATAGTTATAATAATGTGCATAACTGAATGTTAAACTTACCAAAATCATTATATAACTATATAGAAAAGATGATGTATTTGTGGTGATGAAGTAGGAGATAAAAGAGATTTAAATCAATAACTTCCATAGTAAGAAATTAATAAATTATCTGTGACACTTAAATAAAATCAAAAAGTAAAAATATGCCTTTTCTCTCTCCCTTGTCTTTCTCTCTCTCACTCCCTGCTCTCTGCTCACTTTCTCATTTCTTCCCCACTATTTACCCTCTCTCTAATATAAACGTATATTCTGTAAAAAAAGAAGTACAAATATAATCATGTGGTTTAAAGACATACTCTTTTTCACAAATACTGTAATAAAAAAATAGTTGAAAGAGGCCCAGCACAGTGGCTCAGGCCTGTAAACCTAGCACTCTGGGAGGCTGAGGCAGGAGGATTGCTTGAGGTCAGGAGTTCAAGACCAGCCTGAGTAAAAGCAGGACCCTGTCTCTATCAAAAATAGAAAACATAAGCCAGGCATGGTGTTGAATGCCTATGGTCCCAGCTACTTGGGGGGCTGAAGCAGGAGGATTTCTTGGGCCTAGGAGTTTAGGATACAGTGAACTATGATGCCACTGCACTCTACCCAGGGCAACAGAGAAAGATTCTATCTCAAATAATAATAATGATGATAATAATAGTAATAAAATAAATAGCTGAAAAATAATTGAAAGTAATTGGAGTCTTGGGGTAGAAAATGGTGGAAGAATATGTAAAGCAGGAGCAATCCACTTGTGTAATTTAGATAAATACAACAAAACAAAACAATTAACCTCAATGATCCATGCATATTTAGTAAATATTTAGATATTCTTCAGTTTATTGCAGGTGAATTACCATACTATAAAAGTTTATGGGTAAGTTTGTTGAAAAGTATTGCTCCAGGCAAATACCTGCCACAGAAGCCAGAACACCGCAGGTCTCTCAGCAGTATTGTTACACTTCAATGGGTAACAACGATAAACAGAAACAGGCACTACAATGGGTAAGAGCACAGGTTCTAGACTTCGTAGGTTCAAATCCTGGCTCTATTTCATTCTAGTTATATAATCTTGGAAAAGATATTAAACTTCCTTTTGCTTAAGCTTCCTTTATCTATATAATCCTCATTTCATAGGAATGTTGTTGGTGTTAAATTATATATAGATAATGCTTAGCACAATGCCTGAGACAGAGTAAGAGGTTAACTATTTTATTTAGCTAGCTATTTTTATTTAGTTTTCTCAAATTTCTAACTTTGGATTGTAAGGATCTCATCCACTTTGGATTGTAAGGATCATCCCTACTTTGGATTGTAAGAATCATGAACACCACACCTTTGCCACACCCCCACCCCAACAGACTTAGGGACACTTTATTTCTCACAAATGTCTTGTTCAACCACCCACAGAGCTCAGACTCAACTATTACCTTAAAGATAATGATGCTTAATTCACCTCAAAATATATCAGAAACAAATGTCATACCTGGAATCATCTTTTTTCTTATCCTTCCCTTTTCCTTTAAGGAAGCCTAGAGCAGAATTTGTAACCAAAAGATCTATGTTTGGACAGCTCATTTAGCCTCTCTGAATATCCATTTTCTCATCTGTAAAATGGAGAGGACAATATCTACTAGTGTGGACGTTTGTTGTCTGCCTCCTCCCAGGCTCATTCTTTCTTGCTACTTGTGGTAACTACATAAATTTTCAACAACTCATCCAGCACTAGAGGTGAGCCTAATACCAAAGCCAATCAACATATTCTCCTCTCCCTCTGTCCTGTGATGGGTCCAGGAAGGGGTACTTAACCAAATCAGGACCATTGACAGTCAAAACCGTCAGGGCCACCAGGTGTGAAGCCAACAGTGGAGCTAATTCCCAAATTAGCCTATCAGAACACCATCCCATCCTAAGAGCCAACATATCCTTTTTGGCTCAAGTCAGAGAGAGAGAGAGAGAGAGAGATTTATTGGAGGGCAAAAGGCATGGCAGGGTGGACAACTAAGATAATAAATTTAAAAACACTTGGTAAACTTAAAGCAGAATGCAAAAAGCAACTGTTATTGTTATTATAATTATTAATAACATAAGCCCAACTTTACAAAGCAAGGAATGTTTTACAACAATTAAACTAATTTTATAATATCAAGTAGTCTGTTAAAACTCTGGACTTGTTAGATGTTATTTGTGATATACATTTTATATAAAATATAAGAGTGTGCAATTGCTGCTCAAATGATTCCAAGTTATGCAACTGACAGTAGCTCACTTGGAATTTAAATTTTGCAGATTAATACATCCTCATCCATTCAACATAAAATGTTAAGCTATTACATCCCAAATCTCTATTGTACCCTTGGATTTGTATGCTTCATAAACCTGTTGGACCTTTATGAAAATACATATTCTGGACTAATTACTTACAAGAGAAGTTTATCAGGTTTAATAAGTAAAGGCTAGAGCAGTACAAATGTTTTCTTATTAATAAATAAAACACTAATTAAAGGGAAAGTAAAATAGGTACCCAGTCTATATAAAAGCTGATTTTATAGACTAGTAAAATAAAATACTTTGAAGTCAGAATAAAAAATGGAATTTGGCAATTCTTTTCTTTCTGGCTAATGCAGAAGTAAACCTCAGCTCAACTCCTGTTTCATTTCTCAGAAACTAAGTAAGTGTAGCTCAAATAAATTTAACAGTTTTTACTCATTCAGATATGTCTTTGGTTTTACCTCCAGATTAGGCTCCTTCGGGTAAATGATCAGATAATCAGTTTATGAGACTGATTTTGGTCTCACCTTCTATTATTATTAACTGATGACAACAATGAATATAATGATTTGAATGAAAATATCATGAACACAAATGTTTACATTTTCTCATAATAAAAAAAAATCTAATAAAAATTGAGCTGTAATAGCATTTTTTTTTTTGTAGAGACAGAGTCTCACTTTATCACCCTCGGTAGAGTGCTGTGGCATCACACAGCTCACAGCAACCTCCAACTCCAGGGCTTAGGCAATTATCTTGCCTCAGTGTAATAGCATTTTTTAAGAGAGAGAAAATAATGAAACAAGGATGATATTTTTTAAGTAAAAACAAGTTATAATATCAGGAGCTCTGATAAAAGTTTAATGCTAATTCAGAAGAGTATTAGACTGATTATTAGTCAAGAAACACAATACAAAATTTAAATTCCAGTCTGTTAATACTGAAAATTTTTCTTAACAAATCAGAGTTACAAAGTAGAACTATGAGAGGACTGTGATTTGAGAAATATATTTTTAATTAGTTTTGTCTTTCAAAATGGTTATCTTGGGAAGCCATAAGCCCATCCCAGAAATGCTGGAATTATTCAAAAACATTTTTGGAATTTCTCTGTTACTAACTGCCTTTATATGTAGCTTTTGTACCACATCAGATGCTTTGTTGGTTTTGATCCAAAAAGGCATGCATAACTTCTGACCCACTAGATAACATTAGTTGTTTGCAGAATTCTGATGAAACTAACATGTGTATTCAAAATGCAATTTCATAAATATTTTGTGCAAGGTAGTGCCCATGGAATAAACACACAGTTTTCAAAGTGTTAGTGAGAAAGAATCAAATAATAATTCAATTATGTAAGTTCTGTTTGTTCTCTTCTTCCTTATATCTTGAACTAAGAAAAAAATAGGAGTTGGAATATGAAGCTATGATATATTAAACTGCAGACTATGACATCAAATTGCATTACAATGAGCAACTCCTAGAAACTAATTCAATTTAACAAACAGTTATAAAGTGTATACTAGGTACCAAAAGCAATGTTAGGTATAATAGAAAATAGAGAAATGAATAATATGCAGGCCAAGTTCTCTACTTATAAGCTAATGGAAGACGGTTATGTACAAGAATAACAATAACATTCTAATTGAAGCTAAAAGCTGAATTGTATTAGCAATTAAAATTTTAGTCCACATTTTTTCATGTCAATCCTGTTATTATTTATATTATATACCTTCACAAATACATATTACATTAATTACATCTGCCTTATCTGCTAGCCTATTAGCTCCTCCACAGTGAGGAAGGACTGAGGTCATCAATGCAGAGTATGACCACAACAACTGCATAAATCCATGAGGCAGGGTGTTAAATGTGCTATCACTGGAATAACTGCAAAGGGGGATGTGAAAACCAAAGAGGGAATAGTTTAGTTAGCATTGGAGAACTTAAAGAAAGCTTCAAAAAGAAATGGTCATTGAAAGAAAATTGAGATCTTAATAAATAGAAATATGAGAAGAATAGGTAGATGAAATGGGAAAGTTTGCAAAAGCATGAAGGTAAAAAGTCCTGGGGATGCTTTAAAAATATTCATAATTGGATATCCTCGAATTCCAGGCTTACATGATTGATTGATAGATGTATTACAGGAATGGGGATAAGCTATGTGGGTATTGGTCCTAGACAAATCAGTAGGAATATGAGCAGGTCTCCTTTCTCAGACCTGTACAACTGTGGGACTAATACAGGTGCCACAAAATGGCCCTATCCACATGATTGAACACAAGACAAATGTTTGTAATAATTTAGAATAATGTAGAGCACTGTTTACCAAATGGTGTTTCAGGGAACAGAATGCTCTTAGAGAAATACAATACATGCTTGTAGAACCAGTTCAATCTAGTATATTTTCCTAAATTATTTTGACCATGGAATCCTTTTGTTATCAAATTTATTAACATTTCAGTTTGTAAAAATTATTATAGTCTCCCTACATTTAAAACATAAGATATAACTGTACTTTAACTTAAAATTTGAGTCATTGAATAGGTTTATTTCAAACATTATAATGCTCTATCACTATTGACAACAACTACTAAATGCCCACTCATTTGGTAGCAAAGTGAGGGTATGAGGCAGCATCATAATAAACTGCCAACACACATTTACTTTCATCTTGTATATTCACATCTACTCTACATGCTTTCTGCATCTTGAACTCTTACTTGAAAAATTTATGTGCAATTTATGTCCAATCATACAAATATCAGAAATATAATCTATTATATAATAAGCACCTGGTAAGAATTGTAGGAATTCAGAGTCCTGATTGGGGCAGTCAGGAAAAGATAGTATTAGAATTATTATTGTGTAATTAACACTCTAATAGAGTGTTAGAGAGAAGGTATTTTAAGTAGAGAGCAAGAAATCTTGAGAAGGCAGTGCCTGGTACAGAGTGGGGTATGTGGCAAATAACTGTGGATAGGTAGATGAATGGATTTATCAGAGGATTAATGCAAGGAAACAGCAAATTTTAAGATGGGAATGTTGAATTGGAACTATTTAATTGGGAGTCTTAAATAAAAACCAAAGTTACCTAAAAACTATTCTACACAACTGAGCTTTTCAAACAGGAATACCCCATGGGGTTCTGAAAGGCCCAGGGAAAACATGAAGCATTTTCTTGACTCGTCAATTTTGATTTTTGATTTGAAAAATCAAGTCAAGTAATTTAAGTGATAAATTACGTAATTTTAAACATTTTATTTATTTATTTATTTACTTACTTATTGATTAAAGACTTGGTCTTTCTTTGTTATTCAGGCTGGCTGGAGTGCAGTATTGTGATCACAGCAGGGAATAGCTTAAACTTACACACATATGTCACCACTCTGGCTAATCAAAAATATGTTTTTTGGTAGAGATAGGATTTTGTTATCTTGCCCAGGCTGGTCTTGTACTCTTGGCCTCCAGTGATCCTCCCATGTTGGCCTCCCAAAGTGCAGTGATTAAAGGCATGAACCATTGTGCCTAGCCTAAAGCATTATTATCATATTAAAACAAACAGATGTACCTTGGAGCGGAATAAAAAAACTTGTTTTTTAATATAAAATGAGACTTCAAAGAAATGTCAAGCTTGTGGTGAGATGCTTTCAGCTATGCTACCAGATCCTTTGTTGACAGTGGATATGCAGAACCAGGAAAGGGATTCAAGCAATGTAACAACAGAATTAAAGTGATCATTTACTTATATTAATCTAGCAGCAGAATGTAGGCTGGCTTAGAATAGGGATATGGTTAGAAATCTGTATCCTAGCTAAAAAGAATTACTGAAATAGTTCCTTTGACCAAAGTTTAGACAGGTTCTTCTAGGTCCTCTTTCCAAATAGGCTCCCCTTTGGGTTCTATTCTTAGTCTAGTGACTCTGCCTGTTGTGTAGAAAAGAAATAAAAATAAAAGTAAGACGATGCTAACTTTGTTTAATGTTTATGAAATTTCCATGAGCAATTAAAACACAGGTTATTAAAAACAAGTGAATTGAATGGATGCAAGTGGGATAAAATTTTAAGGATAAACTTTTCAATAATGATCATATTTTATATATGTCTGTCTAAAACCATTTTCCAAAATAGTTTTGATAATGTGAAACCTTAAAGCTATAAAGTGAGAGATATTCACTGAATATCTCTTTTTTTTTGTGCAGAGATGGTGTCTTGCTATGTTGCTCAGGCTGGTCTCAAACTCCTAGCTTCATGTGATCCTTCCACCTCAGCTTCTCAAAGTGCTGGGATTACAGGTGTGAGCCACTGTGCCTGGACTCTGAATACCTAATTAATTTCTAAGTAACATGAACTACTAAAACAGGGGTGGTGAACACGCGGCTAGAGCCGCATGCGGCTCCCGGCCAAAATGAATTTCGGTTCTTTGCCTCTTATCATTATTTTGTATACTGTGGCTCTTTGCCAAGTTTGGATTTTGTTATGCTGCTTCTGAGGAGGGACCTCTGAGGAGCGATCTCTGAGCGCGTAGTCGAACTTGTTCGCCACCCCTGCTCTTGGTGATAGGAGCTCATAGCCCAGGTACACCTTCTAACCCTTGCACTCAACTCAGATCAGCTCATTGCAACATCCCTCTGCTCTTCTGGCTCCCTCTAATGGCCCAGCTGCCAGGTAAACACCTGCATCATCTCTGTGTCTAAATTTGGACACAGGTATCAAGTTTGGATGCCTGATGAGACTAATTAAGTACTTCCCTGAAGTGTGAAGTAATCACTCCTAGAATGAAAGCAAAAGAAATCAAGAAAGAAATCCCCAGAGGTGAACCTGACATCGTTCCTGTTTCTATTGAAGATTCATTAAAATCACAGCTGAAAGAACATTCTACCATAAATTGAAAGACTCTGTGTTAACAGCAGGAAAAAAACCTCATCTCCACTCTTCCCCCACTAATTCAACACATCCACCTCAAGTCCTAAAATCCTTCCCCAGCCATATATCGACACCTAGTGTCCAGACTCAGGTGAGCCCAGAGGCCACATTTTCCTTCTGTCATCTGCCAAGGGCTTACCATTAGACCTGGCTCTCTACACCAGGCTTCCTGGTGGGGCTCCTCGCTATGCTTCCGGATATCCCTATGAAAGTGCAATTAGGGATTTGTTTCATTGTATTTGAACTCCCAGTGTAGTGGACTTTGGAATTTCCCCAGGGTAATCTTTCTTACCCTTTCTTCTCCCCACTCTTCTCTGCTATCTATATATTTTAACACCATCATTTGCTGCACAAAATATAACAGGAAAGAGAAGGCTGTACCAGAAATGCATCAGAATTGTTCACAATGGCCAACATTTAAGGGTTTTAGAATTGTTTCTTTTGTTTGTTGGTTGGTTTGTTTTGAACCCGCCACCTCTGGTATATGGGGCCAGCGCTCTACTCCTTTAAGCCACAGGCACCACCCTAGGATTGTTTCATTTTAGAGATTAACATTTTCCTCCTTCTAATCCCATAATCACCATAGCAGGACAGAGAAAGAGATGCTAATGAGTAATCAAAAACCAACAGAATATAACAAAAATCAAAAATAAGCCCAAAGAGGAAGTACTTAAGAAACCCTATTTTCTTCCAAGAAATCTTTATAAAGATAAGCCCAAGACATAGCTAGACAGGAAGTGTGAACATTTCTGAAGATGTGAACTTTCAGATAGCAATAAGTTCTCTCAAAGCATTTGTAGATTTATATTACTATCTTGGAGTCAGACTTTTCCCATGCCAGGCAAAACAGAAGATTTGAGCAGTTAGGTGAGATTGGTGTGTAGAAGAATCGTGAACATGGACAGCGTTCCTAGTTGGTGCGACAGTCCTGTTTGCAAGTTTGTCAGGCATTATTTGGGTATTTAGTATTTCATACTAAAAGGTATTCGTTGTTTACGTGAAACTCAAATTTAACTGGATGTCCTATATGTTATCAGACAAGCCTATATAGGGTGAAACAAAAGATCTAACTGGGAAAAAACTACGAGGTTTCTAACAGAACCCGAGTCATATTTACGGAAATGGTGCATGGGGTGGGATTCCAAAGATCAAATATCAAAGCAAAGGCCCCAAAGTGTAAGCATTCAGATAATACTTTGTATTTGTTTAACCCCTTATAATTAAGAAAGCATTTGATATTTATTGTATTATCCAGATTCTCCTCATGACAACCCCCATGTGGGCATTTTAAAGCCCATTTCAAGGCTTAAAGGGTGCAAAGAAATTATCATCATGATCCACATGGATCTCTCTGGAAAAACCAGAACTTGAATCCAAGTTTCCCAGTGTGGCCCAGTATCTACAAATAAAGAAAAAGTTCACATGAACACTACACCAGACTTTTAATCCCTGGGCTTCAGATGAAAATTAAACATCTGGCAAGCCCAATATAAAGCTAGTGTTGCAACACCAGGCCAAGAAAATAAAAAAGATATTCACAGAGTCACTGAGCTGCCTTACAGACTTTCTGACTGTAGGGTCCAGTTTGGTTTTTAAACCACAAAGCTATTCACTTTATCTCCCCAATACAGCGAGATATTATTCTTCCAACCTAAGCTTATTCACACATATACAAAATCTCTAAATCTCCAGCCACTACTCTCTGTAAACCATTTATGTGCTCCAGAGATCTTTAATCAAATCACAGGATAATCCAAATCTGTTTAACTTAGAGCTCATTTTCCCCAGATCTTTACATTTTAAATGTAGAAAATGTTCTTGGGTTCATTTTTTTCGTTATTAACCATGAGGGGTGTTTTTAAATTGTAGAGTAGTGACAGCTGGTGTTCAGAGTGTAGATTGCACTTCTCAGTTTTCATTCTTTACCTGTGGTCCTCAAAAGCTTGTGTTCATAAAAATTCCCAGAGGAGCTTGTTAAAAACGCAGATTTCTAACTTCCTGCTGTCATAGATTCTGAATCTATACGTTTGAGGAGATGTACATTTTGCTATCATCCATTTTTCTATCTCCTAGTTATTTTCATTCAAGGATCTGCAGCAGGGTTTCTCAAACGTTATTGAGCATGTGAGTCACTAGGGATCTTGTTAAAATACAGATTCTGGGACAGTAGTTTAGGGAGGGGGCCAGAGATCCTGCATTTCTAATAAACTCCTGGAGAGCTTTATACCGTCATTTTAAATCTAAGCATTTCTGTCTTTTCTTTTCTTTTCTTTTTTTTTTTTTAATACAGCGTCTCTCTCTGTCACCCTGGGTAGAGTGCCATGGTGTCATAGCTCACAGCAACCTCAAACTCTTAGGCTTGAAAGATCCTCCTGCCTCAGCCTCCCAAGTAGCTGGGACTATAGGCAACTGCACAATGCCAGCTAGTTTGTTCTAATTTTCGTAATGTAGGGGTCTCGCTCTTGCTCAGACTGGTCTTCAACTCCTGAGCTCAAGCCATCCACCTGCCTTGGCCTCTAAGAGTGCTAGGATTACAGGTGTGAGCAATGGAGGCTGGCCAGCATTTTTATTTTCTTATATAGCTAGATAACCACACACTAAATCTTCTGAGTTTACAAAATGTAACATAGACACTTTTTGCTCATTGGTATAGATACTTTGCTTAAATCTTCTCCTTACCCCTATTCTTGACTCTCTGTCCACAGCTTGAAGTCCTAAAGGAGAGCCACAGTCACCTAAAGAGGTAGCTAGGCACTAGGTGGGCCAACATCCTGATGGGAGGCTCCCCCAAACTCTGCCTGCTCTTCTCTAAACCAAATCACTTCCTGATACCAAAGACATAGAAAGGCCAAGGGAAGTATGTATCTCACTCCCTGAGAGTACTGTGCACCTATCTAGGAACCAAAGCTTCTCACTACATTACCACTTCTCTATAAGAATGTAGATCATAGAAGTTTAGTGATGATGATAATGATAATGTTGACAATGTTGGAGAAGTATCAGCTCATATTTACTGTATACTTGCTAAGTTCTATGCAGGGTGTTGAATTCTTTATATGGAGTATCTAATATAATCCTCTAAGTATCCATGAAGTAGATAATACTAGTGTCCCCATCAAAAAATCCCTCAACATTATTTAGAGATGAGGAGAGAGAGAGAAGAGCAGACAGGTAATAAATAATATCTAATATCACAGGAAAGGCCCAGTGATAGATCATATGAGTTACATTCACTTAAAAACAAAAATGTTATGGGCAAGGTGTGGTGGCTCACATCTGTAATCGTAGCACTCTGGGAGACTGAGGCAGGTGGATTGCCTGAGCTACAGAGAAACCCCATCTCTAAAAATAGCTAGACATTGTGGTGGGTGCTTGTACCCCAGCTACTTGGAAGGCTGAGGCAAAGAGAATTGGTTAAGCCCAATAGCTTGAGGTTGCTGTGAGCTACGATGCTACAGCACTCTAACCAGGATGACAAAGTGAAACTCTGTCTCAAAAAAAACCCAAAAACAAAATACCAAAATATTAAATCAAAGGGTCTTTTTCCATTGTGTCTCAGAGTCACAGAACATTAATTCTCTGAAACATTTCTCTATATCATATATATATTGCCACCTTACACTAGATGGCTAGAACATACAATGGGTTTCCAGGACAGTCTTGGCTTTTCTACAAATGACCAGAGCACATGCCTGTCTTTATGTATCAAATACTAAAGAGCTATCACACCATCCAGGCAGGTAACTTTAAAAGATGTATTCTCAACAGTTGAGTTCTGTGACTAAGTCTAAGAACAAAATTGTTCACATGCTTTTCTTTTGCTCATACCCTTTTTCATTCTTTTTATTAACTACATTTTTAATACATGCTACTTATTATTTTGGCAACTAGACAGTAATTCTATATAACCTTTTCTTAAAATAACACTAAATAATGTCTCCCAACTTTTAATGTGCCTTAGATATGGTTTCTGACCAGAAAATATTCCCTTTTATCTCTTGATTTTATAATGTGATTTTCTTTATAGAGAGAATAGGTTGAAATACAATAGTCTTTTCATGTTGAGCATTTAGTGATGACTTACATGCCTACATTTGCTTAAGTGTGCTTCCTTTGTCATTGAGAACAAGTGTTTTCTAGAATAAAAAACATGTTTATCAGAAAGCATTAATGCAGACAGCAGTGAGAATGAGATAAGAAAGGAAATCCCAAGGATTATACATTATAGCCTCGGAATAATCTCACAATCTGGTACTTTGGTCAACTTTTAAAGCTCTATGAAGGCTCTGCTTTACCTCTGAAGGATAAGAACAAGCCAGGGGAGAGTGAAAGGGGAAAGCATAGCAGTGAGGGAAAGTGAAAAAACCACTGAGAGACAGCTACTTACCTTTCCCTTCTCCTTGGTTTTGTTGTCATGGAAAGAAAAGGGATTTTGGAGCCAGACAGATGCAGATCTGAAACTCATCTCCAGCCCTGTGTGTCACTCCACGGCATCAGGCAGTTTGCTTAGCCTCTCTGAGTCTCACTCAGTCTCTTCATTTATGAAATGTGGAAACTATTCCTTCCCTGGCAGAGTTGCTGGGAAGATAGATGTTAGGTAGGTATTGAGCCTGGAAATAGAACAACAAAGAACAGCTATTATTAATGGCAGCTACTTCTCCCTCTGTTCAACTTTCAACAATATTTATTGATGACCTCTCCATGGCAAGAATATAGAAGTCTTAGAAACCCTGAACAGACAAAATCTCTGTCCTCAAGGGGCTTGTGCTTCATCCATTGAATCCTACAGTAATCAGAATTCCACCCTCATCCCCCCACTATTGCACTAAAACTCCTCCAGCAAAGGTATAATCCGTTGCCCTATGTATCAAATACGAAGGACTCTTTTTGGCCTTCAAAAAGACCTTTGTGTAGCATCTAATAATGTTGAGCAATTAATCTTCTTTGTGTTTAGAATATTCCTCTCTCTCTCTCCCAATTTCTTACTACTCTCTGACTAAAACCCTTCAGCCTCTTGCTATTTTTTTCTTGTTCTGTTAGCCCTTTAATAAGTATTTCCTAGAGTTCAAACTTTTTCTTTTAGACTCCGTACAACTGATCCTTGATCTTTTCAGAGGATGGAATCCTTTAAAGTCTTGAAGAATCTCTGTACTCTCTCTGGGAAAAGAAGAAAATAGACCTACTTATAAATACACAAAAACTTACCTTCATTTTAAGGAGTTTCATGGATCATCTTCTCTCCCTGCAAAGCCTATCACAGTACTCCAGTCTAAGGGGTTCCTGTGGCTTCAATTATTACCCCTATGTTAATGATTCTCAAGTCTGTATTTCCCACATAAACCACTTTCCTGAACCGCAGGCCTGCTTTTAAATGACTTATTGCACTATTCCACATGCATTTCCTCAGGCATTGAAATTCAAAATATCCCAAAGCAAACTTACTATGTTTCTCCTAAAACCTGTTTTCCTTTTGGGAAAGAGAACACTTGGCCGGGTTCAGCGGCTCACATCTGTAATCCTAGCACTCTGGGAGACCAAGGCAGATTGATCCCTTGAGATCATGAGTTTGAGACCAGCTAGTGCAAGAGTGAGTTCCCTGTTTCTACTAAAAATAGAAAAATTAGCATGGCAGGTGTCATGGCAGGTGCCTATAGTCCCAGCTACTTGGGAGGCTGAGGCAGGAGAATCTCCTGAATCTAGGAGTTTGAGGTTGCTGTGAGCTATGACCCCATGGTACTCTAGCCTGGGGCAACATAGTGAGACTCTATCTCAAAAAAAAAAAAAAAAAAAAAAAGTACTATTTTTGGACCAAAAAAACCTAGATTTAAATCCAAACCTGAAGTTTCAGCAATATATTTAATCTCTTTGTGCTTTCATTTCTTCATTTATAACATGAACTTAGTAATACCTACATTTCCTGCATTATTATGAGGACTGAAATGGGTAATGGAAAAATGTCTGTCAAGTGCCTGCCACATAGCATATATATCACAATATTAATGTTACTAGATTCACAATCTTAGTAAAAGCAACACCATTCACAAAGTATACTGAGTCAAAAATTTAGGAATCATTCTCAACTTACCCCTTTTCCTCATTTGCAACCAATGGAGGCCATGTCATGCTGATTCCTCAACTCTCCCCTGCTCTTAGTTCATGTTCTTGTATTCTTCCTTGTGGATACAATCGACCTGGTTGATCCAACTGCAGTCCCAAACTCTTGCAATTAATTCACCACGGCCAGAGTAACTTTGAAAATGAGTTGAATACACACATATAAGACAAAAAGTAAAAGAACTATACATAAGCATTGCAATTTAGTTGGTAAATCTGTTTCCCATGGGTAGCCCTGGTAACAATTCTGAAACCAGAATACATGTACACTGAATATGAGTTAACAGTTCTGAATGCATTATACATATATACTAGAATTGAACAGATAAGTAAATGGGTGCAGATGGTGAGAACCAGGTGTCTCACACTGGACTGGAAGGTTAGAAACAAGCAAGGAGAAAGCTACAGTGATCTATGTGGTGCTGAACTAGAGCTGGAGATTCCAGTCCTGTTTAGCCAGAGAGAGAGAGAGAGAAATTTAGACATTTGTGGCATGATTGCTTCTAGGCCCTCGGCTGACAGAGCAAGGAAATATATGTGTGTATACTAACACAAGTAAGTAAATATACTTATTTCTAAACATATACATCCAAATCTTCATTTCTAACATTATTTTCCATTAAAATAAGGATCCATGGCTCCTTGGAGAAGTGGCTCATCATTGTGCTGGGGAAGGGAATATACCAGATGAGCTTGGAGCACCTTACAATGCCAGAAATTAAGAATATACTCAAGGGGGAAAAAATGAGGGTGTGTAAAAAAGACACAGGCACCAACTAAAAGAAATCCTAATAGCCAAACCTGGAACAACTTAAACAATAAAATAAAATAGTATTGGATTACAATCCAAAATGTAAAACAAATACCTGTAAATCCAAACTGATATAAATCAAATGGGGGAGAACAGAAAAATCTTCCACGCAGAATAATTCCAAATAATGTGTGAAGATATTCTGCCTTCACAGAGGGGGAGCATAACTTCCTATTCTTACAGTTTGGGATATACATAATGATATCCTTGGGAAAAGTACAATATGGAAAGAGAAAGAAAAGAAGTAACTTCACAGTGGAGAAACCTGACAAACACTACCTTTGCAAGGTGACAAAGGTTAGCATCAATAGTGATAAATCATGTTCTAAGTATGTACTCTTTTTTTTTTTTTTCTTAAGACAGAATTTCAGTCTGTTGCCCAGTCTAGGGTGCCCTGGGATTAACCTAGCTCACAGCAACCTCAGACTCCTAAACTCAAGAGATCTTTCTGCCTCAGCCTCCCAAGTAGCTGGGACTACAGACGCCTGCCACAACGCCTGGCTAATTTTTTTTACTTTTAGTACAGACTGAGTCTCATTCTTGCTCAGGTTGGTCTGGAACTCCGAGTTCAAGCATCCTCCGGCCTTGGCCTTCCAGAGTACTAGGATTACAAGCTTGAGTCACTGCTCCTGGCCTAAGTTCATACTTTTGGTATGACATGATAAAAGGGCATGTTACATCAGGGGGGAAAAAAGAAAATAAAAATATAAACTAGTCAATGCATGAGAAAAGCTTCAGGCAAAATCCAATAGAAAGACATTCGACAAAATACACAATGAGTACACCCCAAAACTGTTAAGGTCATCAAAAGAAAATACAGTTGGAGAAGCTGTCACAGCTGGAGGAGACATGACCACTAAATGTGATGGATTCTGGGTAGGAGCCTGAAACAGAAAAGAATACTAGGTGAAAAACTAAGGGAATGTGAATAAAGTATGGGCTTTAATTTTTTTTTTTTTTAAACTGAGTCTCACTATGTTGCCCTCAGTAGAGTGCAGTGGCATCACAGGTCACGGTAACCTCAAACTCTTGGGCTCAAGCGATTCTCTTGCCTCAGCTTCCCAAGTAACTGGAATTCCAGGCACCCACCACAATGCCCGGCTATTTTTTTTTTTTTTTTTTTTGTAGTTGTCATTGTTCTTTAGCAGGCCGGCTGGGCTGGAACCCACCAATCCTGGGGGTATGTGGCTGGTGCTATAACCACTGAGCTACAGGTGCTGAGCCGAGCTTTATTTTTTTTAAAAAACACATTAGATAAATGCAAATTATATACTATTTATAAATAAGTCCCCTGTTATTTATTGAGCCTATTAACAGCTTGGCACTGTGGTAGGCTGGAGACACAGAAAAAGATAAGCGTGCTACGCTCAAAAACAGCAAATCATGAAAATTAAATTATGACCTAAGAAGAAGACTGTATCTTTTGCAAGCAGTAAGAAAAGCTTAAGGAGGGAAGAATCTATTAAATGGATCAATGAGTCAATGAATTAAATTAACTAACCCACCAGGCTCGTCGCCTGTAGCTCAGCGGCTACAGCGCCAGCCACATACACCGGAGCCCGGGAGGCCAAACATGACAACTACAAGCAAAAATAGCCGGGCGCTGTGGAGGGTGCCAGTAGTCCCAGCTACTCGGGAGGCTGAGGCAAGAGAATCGCTTAAACCCAAGAGTTTGAGATTGCTGTGAGCTGTGACGCCACGCACTTTATCCAGGGCGACAGCTTAAGACTCCGTCAAAAAAAAGAAAGAAAGAAAGAAAAGGAAGGAAGGGAGGAAGGGAGGAAGGGAGGAAGAGAGGAAGGGAGGAAGGGAAGAAGGGAGGGAGGGAGGGAGGCAGGGAGGGAAAAGAAATCAACTAACCCACCCAACCAAACTCTGGAGCCCTTTCCTCCATCCCTCCAGGTCACTCCCTCCCCCAACTTTTCTCCTCCACGTCACTGTGCGCATGCGCATCATCGGTTCGCCGAGCCTTCACATCGATGAGCTCGGTAGCAACTTCTTCAGCCTAGTCACTGCCAGCGTAGGCGCTACCGCGGCTGCCGTCGTCGCCGCCATTTTGACGGCAGGAACAGTCAGGTTCTGGACACTGACGCCTTTGGTGGTGACTGGTACGGATGGTCTCCGCCCGAGTTAGCCCTTCCAAATTCGCCCATCTGGGCCACGTCCCTCGGTATTGCCCCTGTTCCCACTGGGTCCCTGTCAGTGTCTCTAGTCCTCCTGTTACTCTGTGTTCAGGCTCTTTTTCGTTGCCTCACTCTTCAGCCCGGCCGGAAGCTTACAAGGAGCTGTTTACAGCCCTGACCTGTGTTAAGGTGTCTGCTTCGACCCGCAGGACTCTGAATCCTGGCCGGCCGCCCCCGTTCCCTGCCGTGATCTGGTCCAAGTTGTTCTTGAGCTGTCATAAACCGGGGGAGGAGGGTGCTCCGAGCTGCACGGCCTCGCAGGGGCAGGGGGTCTTTGGCCCGGACGGACTGGGGGCGAGTCCTGCGCTCCCGAGGTTACGGGGAAGGCTTGGACTCTGGTCCTTGCGCGGTGAAGGGACACACAAGCGTGGACGTTACCCGGGATGCTGTTTGTTGTTAAAGTTTAATCTGTCACTTGCATGTTTTGTTTTGTCCTTTCTCAGGATTAACTTTACAAAAGAAAAGCTATTTTCCGACAGTCCTCTCCGCTAGAAATGGCCAATGTGAGTAAATTAGTCTTATAAGAATCAGTATAGTAAACAAGTTTGGAAACTTGTTAGGAAATGGAGGGCCGGGTTTAATGGTGGCATTGGTGGCATAACGTTGGACTGTGGGGAAGCAAGGGGTGTGAAATGCTATGCTTTGGAGGTAGTTTGAATACAAACGCTGTTTTCAACACACATGTACTTCTCCAATTTAATTTTTATAGATAACATTCAGTGCGAGCATCCTTCTAATATTTGTAAAGCACAGTATTTCAGTAAATGTTAGAGTATATATTTCAGCCCTCCCCCCCTTTTTTTGATTTTTTTTTTTTTTTTTTTTTTTTTTTTTAAATAGAATCTCACTCTGTCACCCTGGGTAGAGTACAGTGGCCTCATAGCTCCCTCAAACTCCTGGGCTCAAATGATCCTCCTTCAGCCCAAGTCCCGAGTTTGCTAGTTTTTCTATTTTTAGTAGAGAAGGGCTCTCGCTTTTTGCTCAGGCTGGTCTGGAAGCTCCTGAACTCAAGGGATCCACCTGCTTGGGCCTCCCAGAGTGCTAGGATCATAGGTGTGAACCACCGCACCTGGCCTATTTAAGCCCTTTTTAAAAATCTTTCTGTTTAGCTAAACTGAAGGCTTTGCAAAAGTTTTGGTATAGGAAATGATCTTCTAAGTCTTACAAAATGAAAGCAAAAGATATTTACACACACCAGAGCTAACTGCTCAATTATTAGACATATCCAAAAATCAGTAATTCATGCAACAGTGGACATAAGACATACATACGAAAAGAACTACAAGAAGAGTGAAAATCGTTCTTTGAAAGCTACACAGAGGTACAATGTAGATTCAGAGCTTTGTGAACAGGAGTTTGGGATTTCATAATGAAAGAAGCATTTAACTTGAATTTTTGAAAGTGTGTGGAATTATTACAAATTCTAAAACTTTGATGTATTGGGTGGAAGGTATATTCAAAGAACTCTTCACTGCATCCTACTGTGTACAAAAATTAAGAAGCTATTTTTGCCTTCCCATCTGAATGTCAGATGTATGAAAGAGGTTAGTGAAAGATAAGGTTAGATTGTGGTAAAGTAATAGAGAGCCTTAATGCCAAACTCAGTAATTTAGATTTTATTTCTTAATTTGTGATGATTTACTCAGAGCTATGTGCTAGATTAGTATAACAATAGTTAGCTAAGGTGGTACTCCTGTAATTGAACATGATATATTAAGTGTCTAAGGGTGTGACTACTTAAGCCACAAAAGTAGATTACTAGACTTGGCCAAGTTTTAAGGTAAATTTTTATGTATCCATGACGTACACAGAAAGGGAATGTTGTAAAAGAAGTATGTAATACTCTCAAAGGAGAGATTGAGATAGAATAAAATGCTAATGGTAAACCTGGCTTTATTTTGGTTTAATGAATATATTATTTCAGTAGGGTGAATGGTTTTGGAAGATCCTTTCGTAAATCATTTGTTAAAAAAGTTTATATTAAATATTAATTTTAGTATTCAAATGTATTTTTTAAATGTTCCTATTCATTCATATACATTACAAATTCTGAATTGATGTTAGTAATGAAATATGCAGATAGGTGTATCAGAGCAAAATCATAATGTTCATTCTTTGGAGTTAAGACAGGTAAATTGAGACTTTAGTAGGGACTATGTCAAATGCAGATAATTATTTCTAATTGAAAGGGAACAGCCTTCCCTTAGCTACAGGTTTTTGTTGCTATTTGGGTGTGTGAATCCACTATTGCCAGAACTGAATTTTCAAAAAAAGACAAAAATCTGAACTACCTTTTCTGTAAATCTTGCAGTTTCTCAGTGTTAATATCCAATTCAAGTCTGTTAAATACTGTAGGCCAAAAAAAATGTTCATGGATGGATGTGGATGTACTTAATAGACTACCAGTTTTCCATCTGTGATGCAGACCGTATTTTCTCATATGACCAAAAGCAGGGACTTACTTCTAAGTAAATGCGTGAAAGGCACTTTCTCTTTTATACTAATAAGGATTTTACAGTTAAAAAGATTAATTGTTACAATTAAATCCTAACAGCTTGTCCACTTCCCAAGTCTAGAATCTTCTGTTTGTTTGAAGTGAATCAAATGTGAAATATGTGCTTTTTCACAAACTAAAGTACCTGCTACAATTTCAAGCTATTTACTGGCTATTACTTTTAATCATTATCTTCACCAGGTAACCCAGTGTTATATAATCGGTTACATTCACAAAATATTTCACTTCCATAGTAAAGGGTTTGAGAATCTTATAGGTTAAACGTTAAGATTAGCTATACCTTTCAGTGGGCAAATCAGTGGTTGGTTTTGCCATTAAAATGAAATTTTGTAATTGGATTTTCTTAGACTGGGAATAAAACTTACATTTTATTACTGACATATAACTTACATTAAAAGTTTTACTATTAAGAAAAAGCAAAGTACAATCTAGTAGCCTTGATACTAGACTAAATAATATTAAGCAATTTTTTAAATAATTCAGATAATCTTCCTTTTCCTTTTCCTTTTGTTTGTGAAGTACTGTGAATGTGAATGATCACATATTTTAACCATGCTAGATCTAGTGTTAAAAATAGTATTTAATATATAGAATTATGAAAATTAGGTAAAACAATGCATGTAAACCAGTTAGTACACAGGACCCGGCCCCGTAGTAGCCAAAATAGATTTATTATTTACTGGTACATGCTTTTAAATGAATATTCCACCCTCAGAAAATTTCTTATTGTGTCTCTTACTATTTTGAGACTTTGCTCAAAATATTTTGGGATTAAAATTTTTTAATTGTTTTTAGATCCTGAGGCATGGCCAAGCACCATGGCTTATACTTGTAATCCCAGCACACTGGGAGGCCAACATGGGTGGATCACTTAAGCTTCAGAGTTCAATACCAGCTTGAGCAAGAGCCAAGACCCTGCCTCTAAAACTAGCTAGGTATTATGATGGGCGCCTGTAGTCCCACCTATTCAAGAGGCTGAAGCAAAAGGGTCACTTAGCCCAAGAGTTTGAGGTTGCTGTGAGTTATAACACCACAGCACTCTACTGAGGGCAACAAAGTGAGACTGTCTAAAAAAAAAAAAAAATCTTGTGCATATCTTTAAAGGTTATTTTATATTATAGAAACACCCCAAAACCTGTGTTTAGTAAGTAAAAAGCCAAATAATTACCATGTTTGCCTTTTGAGTAGGTTGAATACACATCCCAAGAGAAGATGCTTATGCTTATATTTGCAAGTGGCAAAAACAGTCTGGAGACAGAAGTCACAAATGAGGTTATATTTATCCAGGTCTTAAAGAGTAGACATTTGCAAAAATATTTGAGAAGGAAAAGAGTGAAAAAATGCAGAGAAATATGAGGGAGATATTTTTATGTGATTATAAAGGAAACAAGAGTGTGAGGTTAGGCAGACCAGTCAAGATGTACTCCTATATTTACTGTGAGAAATATAGTCGGAAAGAGAAATGAGTTGGATCTCAGAATACTATACTATGTGAAAGGGGAGCAATGATTCTGAAGTATCAAATAGCTGAACTTTTCCAACATCTTGGTAACCTAGTTTTCAAACCACCTCTGTATCTCTGTTCAAGTTCATTTTCTACACTGCCCTTAGTGCTACATTCTTTAAAATATTCCTTATTTTTGTCATTTTTCTTTGATTCTTTCCCGCCTATAGGTCAAAATTCTGACTTATTGTCTTGATACAACAGGGCCTTTCGTGTCTTACATCAAATATAAAACCCTTTATAGTTGCCCACAAGTTAACTTTCAAGCTTGTTTTTTCTACACTCTTTTATATTCACCCTCATTGAACTTGCCACTGTTTTTTTTTTTTTTTTTGTCTGTATACCTTTGTTCCTAGAAGTCTTTCATTGAAATGTGCTTTCCCCAGCTAATTTCTCCTATTTCCTCAAAACTCGATATATCCTCCATGAAACTTGTTACCTCCTCTCCCAAAGAACTCTTAACAGTTATTGAAATTTTTTAATAACTTTTTACAGATAACATGGTATTTGTTTTTACATCTTTTCTAATAAACCAAAGGTTGCCCTTTTTTTTTTTTTTTTTTTTTTTTTTTAATGTAAAGGACCAGATAGTAAATATTTTTAGGCTTTATAGGCCATAAAATCTCTATTGCAGCTGCTTAGCTCTGCCGTTATAGTGGAAAAGCAGCCACAGGCAATACATAAAACTTTATTTACCAAAACAGTGGGTGGTATTGAGAAATAGTTTGCTAACCCCTACATTAAATTATTATTACTCAGGTATTTTGCTAAAAGTTTATGAATGAAAGATATTTACACATTCATAAATTGTAATTGACCTCACAGCCTAGGAAATGAACATATGTGCAAAAAATGTACCATAAAGGATTATGCTGAAATGGAAGAAAATGGACCTTACCGTAAAACTAAGGAATAGTGTGAGAGATAATGAGCTCAATTTATAGCAGTAAAAGAAGAGAAGAGAGTTAGAAAGTAAGAATATTTTGGTCCAAAGAGAAATCTTGCAAGTTCTTTATTGAGGATCAAAGAATCTTGCTGGTTAGTATTTAGGATAAATAGGACAAC
Organism: Loris lydekkerianus; assembly: GCA_963574355.1. Lineage (NCBI taxonomy): Eukaryota > Metazoa > Chordata > Mammalia > Primates > Lorisidae > Loris > Loris lydekkerianus. Next base: position 35,047 of record CAUYPK010097442.1, on the reverse strand, counting down.
TTCTATTAAAGATTTCTAATGTATGACATTCTTCAGTTCTAATTTTTACTAGAAACACTTTTACCCATAGTAATTTTGTACTTGTTTTAATATTCATTTTTATTTTTAAAATTATATATAATCCTTTTCAGGATTTCAATAGGTATTTAGTAAGAGTGGAATAAATGTTAGTTTTAAGAGAACATTACAAAGATCTGCCAAGGATTATCTGTGTAAATATAACTTTTATATCCAAAATAATTTTACTTTGTCATTCTTAGGTGCTTTGTAACAGAGCCAGACTGGTTTCCTATCTCCCAGGGTTTTGCTCGTTAGTTAAAAGGGTTGTCAATCCCAAAACATTTTCAACTGCGGGATCATCAGGTTCTGATGAGTCTCATGTGGCCACTGCACCTCCAGATATATGTAAGTAGAGATTGTTTACTTATAAATGTTGTTTCAAGACATTTTGAGTTGTATTTCCTGTAGTAATTTCTTCTAGAGGTTTTATAGATTTTCTGAAGTTATGTTCTTTGAAAATAGACTTTTGCCTAAATATTTATATCAGAAAGCTATAGTATAAAAAAGAAACAATGAATATTGCTTTCTGGAACTTTTGTTTGTTTTTTAATGGGATCTGGGAACTGGAGGTGCCACCACTGCCTTCCTAACCCACCACTAAAACTTATTTTTTTAAACTTCAGTTTCGTTCTCTCTTCACACACATTCCTTTCTGAAACAAATCTTTTTTTGATCCTATTAATTTGTTATTACTTGACATTCTTTAATAAATTTCATAAATGTGGCTTGAACTTTTTTTGTATTAGTGTTTATTGAATCAATAATTTACCTCCTATCTACTATGTCTACTTTTTCTAATTGGTTTTATACATTGCTATCATGCTAGTCATTCTAAAATATTTTAATTTTTTAGTATTTTTTTCTTTTTCTATATTTATTTACTTATTTATTTATTTATTTGAGACAGTGTCTCATTTTATCACCCTCAGTAGAGTGCCGCCGAGTCACAGCTCACAGCAACCTCCAGCTCCCAGGCTTAGGCGATTCTCTTGCCTCAGCCTCCCGAGCAGCTGGGACGACAGGCGCCCTCCACAACACCTGGATATTTTATGTTGCAGTTTGCCCGGGGCTGGGTTTGAACCCGCCACCCTACCCACTGAGCCACAGGCACCACCCCATCTTTTTTTTATTTTTTATTTGTAGAGGCAGGGGGTCTCACTTTGTCACCCAGGCTGGAGTACAGTGGCCTGATCATAGCTTACTACAGCCTTGAACACCTGGCCTCAAGCAATCCTGCCGCAGTCTCTCAAGTGTCTGGGACTCTAGGTGCATACCACCATGCCAGGCTTGTTTTTCTTATTTTTTTGTAGAAACAGGGTCTTGCTATGCTCAGGTAGATTTCCAAACTCCTGGCCCCAAACTTTCTTCCTGCGTTGGCCTCCCAGGTACTGGGATTGTAAGTGTTATAAAAAAAAGAAGGGAGGATTTCTATAGTTAGGCCAGTTTAAGAAATCTTATGAGCCATATTCCTATCTTGGAGGTTTCTAATATACACTAAAACATCAATGTTAAAGGCTCTTAGAAATTTAGTGTGTCCTAAAGATGCTATGCATGTAATCCTTTTCTCATGAAACACATTACTTACAATGTAATTTATTTATTTATATTTATTTTTGACAGAGTCTCACTAGGTAGCCCTCAGTAGAGTGCTGTTGCATCACAGCTCACAGCAACCTCAAACTCTTGGGCTTAAGCGATTCCCTTGCCTCAGCCTCCCAAGTAGCTGGGACTACAGGTGCCTGCCACAACGCCCAGCTATTTTTTTGTTGTGGTTGTCATTGTTGTTTTAGCTGTTCCAGGCCAGGTATAACCACCAGCCTCGGTGTATGTGGCCAGTGCCTTACCTACTGAGCTACAGTGCCACCCCTTAACATTGTAATTTAAGTTCACTTGGGCATTCAGAGCTTTCCATCTTGCTCCAGTTTTCTTTTATAACTTCATCTATGACTACTTTCCAATTTGTGTCGCCTGAAGACAACCACATATGTATCTCAAATGAAAGATTTGCCCTTCACATTATTTAGGAGGTTAGTATCCTGAGTATATAAAGAATGTTTGTAGATCAATAGGAAAAAGACAACACAGTGGAAAATAAAAAAACAAACAAAAGGATATGAATAGGCCTTTCATAGAAGAGAAAAACTTAAGTGGCCAGTAAACATGTAAAAGTGCTCTCAAATCCTCTATAAATATGAGACACATGTTTTCTCTAAAGAGACCTAGAGACAGACCTGAATAGTCTTTAAAAACCATCCTGTTCAAAAATAGCTAACAGTTCTTAGGAACTGCCTCTAGTTAGTGGTTAGTGGCTAGATAGAACCCTGGTACTCAACATAGTCTGCGTCAGTATCATCTTGGAGGTTGTTAGAAACACAGAATCTTGAGCCCAACTCCAGACCTATTTGAATGTGTTTTTTTAAACACTATCTCCTTTAGAGTTTGAGAAGCATTAGACTAGAGTCTTTGTGTTGAGAATTTTGAGTGTCTAGATTTAACAGGAAAAGTTTTAAAATTGATGAGTGATGTATGCCAGAAGTGTAGAAGGATGATGGCTCTGATGATCTAGTTATGAGACAATCATATCTACATGACCATTTTCAGTCACTCAGTGCTGACAGGATATTAAAATAATACTCTTTTTATTGCCAAGTAATGTGCACAGCAGTTGTCCCTTCCAAACTTCTCTGAGCAATTACTAGTTGTCTGTTTAGTTCTTTTCTGGATCTTCTTAATTTTTTTGTAAGTTAGGATATTTAGTGTTAAGTGGATAAAGTAATGTGATCTATTCTGTATTTGTAATGTGTATAAACTCATGTGGCTGGTAAACAGCATTACATCACATAGTGCACAACTTTTCCTAGCCTATTAATATCTTAGGCTACCAGGTAAGAGCAGCTGAATACCCCTCCCCAAGGATAACCACTATTAAGTTTAGTGTCTTTCCTCTTAGATCTTTTTTTTGTTTCTTTAAAAACATAATTATTAGGATGTAAAATAAATGTTGTCATACATGCTATATTTTAACTTAGCTTTTTGTTTTAATGCAGAATATCCTGGTCTTTATTCACTACCATTACATTAAAGGTTTATTGTTTTCTTTTTAATGACTACCAAGCATTCCACAGTATGGATTAGAGTACTTTATTGAATCTTTCTCCTAATAATAGACTTGTCTGTTACCTAACAACTCGTTGCTTTGATTAGTGTTTTGGAAACAAGATGAAACTAAATTACTTATATTCACACAGGAAAGCAGATTTCAGCTCTATTTTATAGATTAAAAAAATACATAATTTTAAGTAGAACCCATTCTTTCAGTCTACCAATGCAGTTAAGACTGTTCAGATAATGATTTGTTTTGCTGTTTCTCTTCAGGCTCTCGAACAGTATGGCCTGATGAAACTATGGGACCATTTGGACCTCAGGATCAGAGATTCCAGCTTCCTGGGAATATAGGTTTTGATTGTCACCTCAATGGGACCGCTTCACAGAAGAAAAGCCTGGTTCATAAAACTTTGCCTGATGTTCTAGCAGAACCTTTATCAAGTGAAAGACATGAGTTTGTGATGGCACAGTATGTAAATGAGTTTCAGGTAAATTAACATCTATTATGGTTTTCTAATTGTCAATGCTGTATTACTTTTTAAATTATTATGAGCATAGTAACTTCCATTGAAACATTGTCCTAAACATAGTATTTGCTGTATAATATATGTAAAGTACTTAAATTATATGCTGTATAATTATTTACTTAATTTTAGATTATAGTCTCTTCTTGGTAATTAAAAATAATTTATTTTTATTAACCTTGAATGCAGGTTTGAACTGCATAAAAATAATTTTAAAAAATATCTTTATCTGTATTACAGATACAATTTAATTATTTCTCTTTTACTGGAAATTTAGCTTTCCTCTTTTTCACTTTTATAAATGACAGTTGTATGTTGTATCTGTGTCTAATTTAAGTCAGTTTTGTACTTCTCTAGTCATTTAAAACTTAAAATTTTGGGATTTCTGAAATTGTTTGGATAATATAAACAAAAAAAGGACTATTTAAAAAATAGTTATTTTTTAAAAGATAATTTCTAAGGGTTTGGGGTTTTTTTATTTGCTTGAGCTTCTGTTTAAGTGCAAAGTGCCATGCAGTCAAGGTTTCTGTTGAACCCTTAATGTTAATCATTTTTCACATTTCTGCATAGTTTTAGGACAAACTTTTGATCAAAGCCATAATGTTAGAAGCAGCCATTCCTCACAATTATTAACTATATCAGATGACCTGACATTGGAATATAGTTGACCTCCCCTATCTTTTTATGTCAGGTAATTTGTTCTTAGTCCTGTTGGCTTCTTGTTCCTCCTCAGCCCAGCAGTTAGAGTATTGCGTTTCCCATAGGTTTCTGTCTTTCAGCTTCTCATTTGAGTTTCTTCTAGTGACTTCATGTCTTGCCTTCCTCCACAAGGCCTTTTTTAAAATAATTTCTAATTTAATATTTTTATTTCTAACATTTCTGGCTCTGTTTTTAGTCTCAAAACTTGTCTTCACCCCCATATTGTAGCCAATAGTATAAATGGCATAACCCTCCTGTCTTTTTCCCAAGATAAAAATTATAGCACCAACTTTGAATCTTTTCTCCATCATACCCCCTTAAATAATGTGAAAAATCACATTGCTTCTATCTCTGACATTGCTCCAAATTAGTGTCCTTTCAGTTCTCTGCCAGAATTAAGGCCTCTCACAATATCACCTGTGTTCTTAGAGGCATTATGGTATGGGGACTATGGAGGTAAAATACATCTAGATTCAAGGGTTAGCTCTGCAATTTACTTAATTCCGTGACCTTGAGAAAATTACTTAACATTTCTAAGCTTCTATTTCTTTGTAAAATAAGAATAACAATAACTCATTGTTACTGAGATTGCAATAGAGATCCAGTCTACAAGATTGCTATGAGAATGAAATGTGAAGATGTATGCAAAGTACTTAAATTCACAAAGTAGTCAGTAAATTTTACTTGCTCACTGGTATATCACCTGCTGCTCATTACCATACATCCTCCATGCTAATGCTAACATTTGCTTTTTATATTTTATTTTCTTGTTGCCTATAGACTAGTCAGAATTCCTTATCATACCATAAATGACATTTCACAATTTTGATCCCTTATCTCCCACTACTTCCTCTTCCCTCTGTACTCCAATCACAATGTTTTTTTGTATTTTTCTCAAATAGAACATTCTGTGTCTTTTGCCCTATTGTTAATCTCTTGTTACACTATTTTTCCTCTCGAATTCCTAGCCTACATACCACCTATTCTTTATCTGTCAGACATAGACATTAACATCTAGCTCAAATATTTCAGTCTTCTCCTGAATCCTAGCAAAGCAAGGTTCTTCCTCATGTGTGCCCCCAGAAGACTTTACTATAACTCTAGCACTTTTCATGTTGAATTGCATTTCTTTCTTTATCCTTATTTTCCTTCCACTAAAGCTGATACACCTCTGAAGTTTAAAGGCTGGATTTTTTTTACTATTGTAGCACCTGTTCTTTTATAGTGTCTGGATATATGGTAGGCTCTTTAGTAATTTCAGTTGACTGAAAGCCTCAAGCTCTTCCTAATGGAGAGGCTATGCTAGTTATATTTAATTTAATTATGTTATTATATAATTCAGTGGTATTATCCCCATTTTATAGATTATAGAAGAAAAATAGATATCACAGAATAGAAGTAGTAACATTGTAAGACACAGCATTTTAGTTTCTTGCACAATTTTTATTTAAATCAAGTATTGAAATACCAGTATATTTACATACTCAGTTTCTGTTTTATTCAAAATTTTTGTAGGACTTTCAAATTTTATATTCATCATAGAGAAAAAATTGAGTTTATAGGAAAATACTATCACTGTACTTCATTCACCAGTTAGATTATAACTACATATAAAAAAGATTTTCAAAGGAAAACAAGTTCTTAACAGGCAAGATATCATTTTATTTGAACTCCAGATTTTGTTTACTTACATACTTATTCCCCTTAGGGTAATGATGCACCTGTCGAACAAGAAATTAACAGTGCAGAAACTTACTTTGAAAGTGCCAGAGTAGAGTGCGCAATCCAAACATGTCCAGAATTGCTGCGAAGAGGTATGTCATACTTTATACATTGAAACACTAACATGAATTAGATAATGTTACTAATTTTTTAATAATTTGAATAATGTATTATAGGAATTATAATTCTTAATATTTTAATGTTTTGTCTCTGGCTGGAAATGATTGTATGGCCAAAATAAAAGCTTTCAAATATCCCCTGACATCTGATTGTATGGTACCATGCTTCATATATGGAAGAGCAAAAATTATAATAACTTTTTCACTAAAGCTTTCAAGTCACTTTTATGCCTGGTGTTTATTATAGTTATAATTTCATGAGTTAGCATATAATACTGAGAAAAGTCTTAATAATAAACATTTTTGAAAAAATATATTAACACCAATGATGTGTAACCTTATCCTTCAATTGTTGGCAGTAATATTTCAATTCCACACCAGAAAAGTACAAATAAAACTAAATACATTTTATCCTTTTCAAAAATAATATGCATTTATAAAAATAGAACACAATAATTTAACATCATTTTTCTAAATAAGTATTTTTATGCACGGCATTTTTCTTTAAAAAGCAAAATGGTTTTATTTTATTTGTAGATTTTGAATCACTATTTCCAGAAGTAGTTAATAACAAACTAATGATTCTGACTGTAACACAGAAGACTAAGAATGATATGACTGTTTGGAGTGAAGAAGTAGAAACTGAAAGAGAAATGCTCTTAGAAAAGGTAATTTTTTCAGCTGCTAACAGTTTAACTTTGTGGTGCTATTTAAATACCAGTGAACCAATATTTTAACATGGTAAATGTCCTTTTCAGCCTTTCTTCATTCTCTGCTAAAATATTTTAATACTAAAGGACTTAGTACTAACTTCGATAAAAATAGATTATTTAAGACTTTTTAAATCGTGCCATTTTACTCAAAGTTCTACTATGAGTCAATTGTATTCACAATTTTTAAGAGTCCTCTTTTTTTAAGAATAAAATGCCACTTACTTCTAGTATCTTTCTAAAATGCAGGTTCTGTCCAGTATGTTCCTTAGTTTTATATGTGTGTGTGTGTGTGTGTGTGTGTGTGTGTGTGTGTGTGTGTGTATGTAAGTAATGTTTTAGGCAATTTGTAATATGAGGTCCAGAACAAAAAAGTAAAATTAACTCTTCCTATTCATGTCTTTCTTTTTCTTCTTCTTACTCTCCATTTCTCTCTCCTCCTGCCTTTTCCTTTCCCCTCCCCCTACTCATACCTCTGTCCCTACCACCCTTTTCTCTCTTTCTTTTTTTTTCTTTTTTCTCCCCTATCCTGTCTCTTCACCTTAAGAGAATGTCAAGAACCCTCCTTAAAACATGTCAAATAAAAATTACCCCAGCCCAGCTAAGAGGTGAGAGTAACATTGTATGGTACAATAAGAGTATAATCCTATGTACCCACACTTTTTTCTGTCCTTTGCTCCTAATCTACAAATATGTTTTGATAGCTTTTCATACAAATACACATAGACACATTTCATTCATTGTAAAATCTGCATAGTATACTATGCCACCTCCCTTCCTCCTCCCCTCTCTCTGCTCTTCCCTTCTCCCACCCAACTCCTGCCTTCACTCTTTCTGCCACCCCTTCCCCTATCCCCCACTGTGTACTAGGTCATCAACTGTCTTCATATGAGAATTGAGTACATAGGATTCTTTACTATGAATATTCTTTACTATGATGCTTTACTGAGAATAATGTGTCCCAGGGCTGCGCCTGTAGCTCAAAGAGTAGGTCACCAGTCCCATGTACTGGAGGTGGTGGGTTCAAACCAGGCGCTAGCCAAAACTGCAACAACAACAACAACAAAAAGAATAATGTGTTCCACTTCCATCCAGGTTAATACAAAGGATGTAAAGTAACCCATCTTTTTAATGGCTGAATAGTATTCCATGGTATACATATACCACAGCTTGTTAATCCATTCCTGGGTTGGTGGACATCTAGGCTGTTACTACATTTTGGCAATTGTAAATTGAGCTGCGATAAACAGTCTAGTGCAAGTGTCCTTATGGTAAAAGGATTTTTCTCCTTCTGAGTAGATACCCAGTAATGGGATTGCAGGATCAAATGGGAGGTCTAACTTGAGTTAATTTGAGAGTTCTTCATACTTCCTTCCAAAAACGTTGTATTTGCAGTCCCACCAGCAGTGTAAAAGTGTTCCTTTCTCTCCACATCCACACCAGCATGTGCAGTTTTGAGATTTTGTGATGTGGGCCATTCTTACTAGGGTTAGATGATATCTCAGGGTGGTTTTGATTTGCATTTCTCTAATAATTAGGGATGATGAGCATTTTTTCATATGTTTGCAAGCCATTCATCAGTCTTCTTTAGAGAAAGTTCTATTCATCTCTCTTGCTCATTGATATATGGGATTGTTGGCTTTTTACGTGAGTTACTTTGAGTTCTCTATAGATCAGCGGTTTTCAACCTGTGAATCGTGACCTGCAGCATTGGGAAGGTTGAGAACTACTGCTATAGATCCCAGTTATCAAGCTTTTGTCTGATTCAGAATATGCAAATATCCTTTCCCATTGTGTAAGTTGTCTATTTGCTTTGGTGGTTATCTCCGAAGTTTTTCAGTTTAAGTCCCATGTGTTTATTTTTGTTGTTGCAATTGCCACAAAAGTCTTCATAAAGTCTTTCCCCAGGCCAGTATCTCCAGTGTTTTTCCTATGCTTTCTTTGGCAACTTGAATCATTTCGCGCCTTAAATTTACCATATATACTGGAGTATAAGCTGAGGTTTTTTCGGCACAAAATTTGTGCCGGAAAAAAACTCGGCTTATACTCGAGTATATAGGTAGGTCTTTTATCCATCTTGAATCAATTTTTGTGAGTGGAGAGAGGTGCAGGTCCAATTTCAGTCTTTTACATGTGGATATCCAGTTCTCCTAGCACCATTTATTGAATAGGGATTCTTTCCCCCAGTGTATGTTCTTGTTTGGTTTATTGAAGATTAGGTGGCTGTAAGATGTTAGTTTCATTTCCTGGTTTTCTATTTTATTCCAAATGTCTGTGTCTCTATTTTTGTGCCAGTACCATGCTGTCTTGACCACTATGGCCTTGTACAGCCTAAAGTCTTTTTATTACTAAGAACTGCCTTAGCTATACAGGGTTTTTTCTGGTTCCATAGAAAATGAAGAATTATTTTTTCCAAGTCTTAGAAGTCTGATGTTGGTATTTTAATAGGGATGGCATTTTCAATTTACGTATTACAATAGTGTTTAGGAAATACAGACTTACTACTATCATTGAGGTGCTGTAGAGCTCTCACATGTTCATTGTGTTTGTGGGCCTAGTTTTTGGTCAGTTAAATATTCTGAACCTAATTAGATACTGTGAGTCTAGTATAGTTATTTCCAAGTCAGTTTTCTGGATTTTTAAATGGCAGAATGCTTTATCTTGATTTTTAGTTGCATGAGTAGAGCTATTTTATTTTCTATGGAAAAATATTTCCTTTTAATTTAAGTAATTAATTTGATTATTAGTGAGTATTCTACATGTAGATGTTTTATGCTTTAAATGTGTTCTGATTTTTTTCCAGTAGATGTCCTTGTTTGCTGATGATGAACAGAAATCTTAAGAAAAATACTTAAGCTGGTTAGCTGGTTCCTTCTATGATAATTGGGGATTCTTTCAGTTAATCTTTATAATGTTTGATTGCATAGCATAGTTTTGTTCTCTGGGTAGTTTTTATTTATGGCACATCTGTTCATTAAATTGAAATATATCTTAATGACTATTTTCTATGCCATACTCAAATTTTCCTATTTTCAGAATTAAAAGGATTAATAAATAAATATGTTGTCTAAGAGAATACAGTATTATCTGAATGTTTATTGTTTACTCGAAGGTATTACGAGAAAATAAGTTAGCTTAGGTGGTGTACCAGTATAGCAGAGATGAGCAACATTTTTCTTTAGGAGGCAAAAGACAAACTTTTAACAAATTTAGTTAAAGATCTAATTTATCATTGGTTTTTATTTTTTGTTAATCTGAGTGCGTTCTCTATCTGAAGCAAAAGATATTCATATAAAAATTTATTAAAGATAAAACACAATCTTTTGTATTGCTATCTTGAGCATAATCTTTGTACCTTTTTCATTATAGTTCATCAGTGGTGCTAAGGAAATTTGCTATGCTCTTCGAGCTGAAGGATACTGGGCTGACTTTATTGACCCATCATCAGGTTTGGCAGTAAGTAACTACATTTTCAAAAGTAAATTATATAAAGTAAGGATATTTTTTATTGTTAAGATTGTTCAGAACTTTGGTAAAAATAGATTACTTAAGACTTTAAAAATCTCAGAGTTTTACACAAGTACTACGAGTCAGTTGCAGTCATATTTTTGAGGGACCTCTCATTCACAGATAAATTTCTCTTAATTTCTTTTTTATTTTTCTTAGCTTTTTTAAATTTAAAAAGTTTTTAATTTATACTCTTCCTAGTAGATATTAGCATTTGATTTACATTGAATTAGTATGTTTATTTTTTGGAAATTGAAAATTAGATGTCAATATGCTCTTGTTTCTTTTTTTTTTTTTTTTTAACATACATGTGTTTATTAGGTTTCCAGTTTTTGCCTTCACAGAATTAAAAAGGCTTAAAATTTAATAACAGTATTTAAGATAAGGACTAGAAACAAAAACCTCGTAAAGAACGAACGAAGATAAATAAATTTAGAAAAGAAATCAGATGATTGCTGCATCAAAATATTAAGCAATAATAATGCAAAAAAAGTAATATTCACATTGTCAGATAAGAGCATGTCTGTTATAGAATAGAGCTTTGACTCTGAGGTTCAGTATGGAGTCATCAGTTAATGTCTTTTTTTTTTTCTAAAGTCTCAAAAAATAGACAACTAATGTGTATGAATGAAAGTGAAAGATTATTTCATAAAACAGAGCATGCCAAATCTTATAGACAATAGAAAAAGAAGAAATACTTCAAAATCATTCTACTTAATCTGGATGCACCTGATATTAAAATTAGAGAAAATATATTATTATAAAGGGGAAATTACAAACATATTTCACTTATAAATGAGGATGCAATATCTAAACAACATACTAAGCGGAATTAAAAATTAATGTTTAATGTACTTTGGTCAAAAGTACTATTCTCACATAATTCTCAAAAAAGTGACTAATTCATAAATTGGATTTAATTATGCTCTTGTTTCTTAAAGGAAGAAATATTAGAATTGAAGAAAATGTAAATTGTAAAATTTAAATGTAAATGTAAATGGTAAAACTTTGGAAATTAATATAATTTTAATTTAATTTAAATAATAGTGACTATTAAATTTAATTATATTAATAATTTTAATATTAAATATATCAATTTAATTATATTAAATTATATTAATCTCCAAAAAGTTGTTTTCTAAATATAAATAGTATAATATAAGCTGACTTTATTGACCCATCATCAGGTCTGGTGGTGAGTAATTCCATTTTCAAAAGTAATATACTTAGTAATTTTATACTTTTTATATAAAAGTATAACATACTTAATATAAAATACAGTATGTATTATATTAATATAAAAGCTATTTTATAAATATAAAAAGTGTAATATTATAAATATTAAATTCAAAGAAAATAACTGAACTACCATTGTGGTCATTTTTTTAATTCTGGATATATCTTTTTTTTTTTTTTTTTTTTTTGAGACTAAGTCTTACTCTTCCCTGGGCAAAGTGCCATGGTGTTATCACAGCTCACAGCAACCTCAGTCTCTTGACCTCAAGCAATTCTGTTGCCTCAGCCTCCTGAGTATCTGGGACTATAGGCTCTCACTACAACGGCTGGCTAGTTTTTACTATTTTTAGTAGAGACAGGGTCCCACTGTTTTTCAGGTTGGACTTGAACTCGTGAACTCAAGCAGTATACCTACCTTGGCCTCCCAGAGTGCTAAGATTACAAGCATGAGCCACTGAGCCAGCTTAGATATATCTTTTAATTACAGATAGTAATAAAATCATTTTTTAAATTTTAAGATAGGCGTATATACTGCAGTAGTACCTCCATAGTGGACTACCACCCTACATTGACCAGCTCCTTAAGTTGACCTAATTTTTCATAGAGTGGACATGTACTATACATACACACATACATATATATATGTATATATACATACACATACATATTTTTTGGAAATTGAAAATTAGATGTCAGTATGCTCTTGTTTCTTTCTGTACATATATGTATACTGTATATGTATATATATAGTAGTATAATAGACCTAGTACTCCCTTAAGTTCACCAGTTTTCTTACAGTCCCTTGGGTGGTCAATTTACAGAGGTTGTGTGTATTTTTTTCTCAAAGTCAAATAAGATGAAATAGAGACTAGAAATGGAAGACTTGCTCTGGGCTTTAGTTTTCTTATCTTGAAGATGATGAAGGTGAATGGTAGATGATTGTCTAAGGTTTGTTCTTTTTTTAAAGGTTGTATAATCTTACACATTTGATTCCAGGTAAGAGGGAATTTGCTTGATCATTTCACATTTTCAGACACAGTATTGGGGAGAGGAGGTTTTAGGACAGTTGAGGCATTACATATGACATTTTTCTTAATTTTGTAAATGTTTAAAGTATTAAAATAGATTGTATTTGTGCAGACTAGATATGTACTCTTGTTTATCTAAAAATTATTGCTATACTATCTTGGTAATACAAATGTTCATTTTTTTTATTTCCTTCAGTTTTTTGGACCATATACAAACAACACTCTTTTTGAAACAGATGAACGCTACCGACATCTAGGATTCTCTGTTGATGATCTTGGATGCTGTAAAGTGATTCGTCATAGTCTTTGGGGTACCCATGTATTTGTAGGAAGTATCTTCACTAATGCAACACCAGACAGTCATATTATGAAGAAATTAAGTGGAAACTAGCAGTAATGTCAATTTATTTGCAGAACTGTTTGTATTAACATTTGAGTTGATCTATAAACATTGTCAAAGACTTCAATTTTTAAAAGATACTTATTTCTAAGTATTTATTTCAACATTTATGAATTTACAACATTCTTAAGTGATTTGGGATTTTAAAATTACAAATGCTTATTATTTGTAATATCTTTGAATACATGAGCACATCCACATCATATAGAATGTGACAATTAGCATGTAACCAGGGTATAATCTCTTATTGTTATTTCTCCCCTTTATTGAAAAAAAAAAAACTCAGTTTTGTTTTGCTCCAAAATAAACCACACATTTGGTTATGATAACATGTTTTGCATTATGTTATTTTTTACAGTAACAGTTCTTGTGTCTTAGGAATCATATTATTAATCTTTATGAAGTGTTTTTAATAGTGCAATTAAAAATTCTAGATTCATTATAGATTTTACTTTTTCTAATTATTTTCTTTATTGTCTCTTAAGTGTTCCTGAGTATTATTTTGAAATAATACGTGTGTAGGAAAAGAAGAATAAGGATAATATGTCTTTACATATGTACATATGAGATTCATATGTACATGAATCTCATCCTTATACACACTAAAGTAATTTTTAAGTCCTGAGTTGAGACAGATGTTGTCTATTTCCAGATAAGCTATGCTTCAGCTGAAAAATTACATTTATTTGATTTTAACAGTAGATGGAAAGTGCAGTACTTTACAGAGGAGCTTTATTTCTGAGGGAGCTTGCTTTTATAGCATTAGAAACTTGTAATAATCATCTTTCATTTGTGAGCCTTTTGCCAATAGAAGTAGATCTCAAAGGAAAAAGTAACTTCTACAAAATAAGTTAATTGAAATAGATTTTTTCCTATGTTTTTTACTGAAATGCCCATTCTCAAAAGGAATACATAGAGATGACAGCTTTCAAATCACAACTTAAGATTTAAAACTCTGTGCTTAGTTAACATGTCACTTGATAATAGGTGTTACTTACGAGCTACAAAGTTTTTAGGAAATGATGTAGTGATTCTTACAGCATTCAGAAAACTTAATTGAAGTGTGTGTGTATATATATGCATGTGTGTGTACACGTGTGTATGTGTGTGTCTGTGTGTGTATATATGCATGTGTTGTATGTGCTTGATAAATTTTGTCTGTGTAACCAGCACCTAGAACAAAACACAGAACACCTCAAAGGCTCATCTTGCTCCCTTCTAGGAATTTCTGGATATAATAAAGAATAGAAATGGAAAGTTACCCTCTTTTGCCCTTCCTGAGGGTAAGCACTGTTCAGGTTTCCTGTAGCATAAATTGGTTTTGTTTGTTTTGATGACGTGTGTGTGTGAAACTGTATAATATGTTCACTTTAGTGTCTGACTGCTTTTATTCAGCGTGAGATTAACCCTTGTTATGTGTATAATTATAGATTACCTATTTGCATAGTTTTTGTTATTCTCAGTGATTCTGAGTTAGGACACTTGCTTCTCAGGAAGGGAAATTTGTCAGTGTCTGGAGACATTTTTGATTGTGGTATAGCATTTGGGTAGAAGACAGGGATAGTGCCAAACATCTTCCAGTGCAAGAGACAGCTCTCCACAGCAAAGAATTACTAGGTACTACCCTGCTCCATTCTTTCCAATTTATATATTGCTTATTCAGGCATTTCCTATCTTGTACCATTCTCTAAGCCAAATTCCTTGAAATTTCAACATTTACTACTATGGTAAAGTACCATTTACTGGTTGAAAATCGTATTTATTCCCTATAGGTGGCTGTGGGTATGTACTGTATTGTATGAGAATGGGGTACATGGTGGTGGGACTCTTAATGATTTTTTTTTTTTTTTAACAGGATTTCCAGAAACAAACAGTATAATAGTAACTGCCAAAAAAATTTTTTTTTTCTTTGGGCAGCACCTGTGGCTCAGTAGATAGGGCACCAGCCCCATATACCCAGCCCCAGTCAAACTGCAACAAACTGCAACAAAAAAATAGGTGGGCGTTATGGCGGGCACCTGTAGTCCCAACTACTTGGGAGGCTGAGGCAAAAGAATCACCTAAGCCCAGGAGTTGGAGGTTGCTGTGAGCTGTGTGACACCACGGTACTCTACCGAGGGTGACAAAATAAAACTCTGTCTCCACAAAAGAAAAACAAATTTTTTTTTTCTTAATGGTTATGGTAAGGTTTAGAACTGTAACCCAAGGGACTCTTACTGATGATAACCTTAGAAAGTGGTTGGTTATTATGTACTGCAATTAAAAAATTCAGGTATTAGTATCATCGTGTTCATGTCATTGAAAAATTATAAATTATCTATCTTAAACATAAATTTGCTACCTTTGAAAATAAGACTGAGCCATTGAAATTTATATTAGACCTGTCACTAAAAAAAAAAAAAAAGGTTTTGTTGTAAAATTTATGTTTTGACAAGAACTTTGGAATTTTTGTTCTTGATTGTTGGAACATAAAAGAAAGAAAAGAAAATTGATCAGGCATAAAAGAAAATTGATCAGGCACTTAGATGTTAAATGATGAAAGAGACCTTTCAATCTGTTCCTCATTTTATAGTAGACACATGGGAAATAGGAGCATGCTTCAAGTCGCATAGCTAATGTTAAGACCCAGCACTGGGACTTGGCTGTGATTCCATTATTTATGTATAATATTTATTTTCTGTATGTGCTCTTCATGGTCATTGTCAAGAAGTCTATTAAGTGTCTGATGAGAACCAGTTGCAGAATTTAAGCTGCTGGAATAGAGGGTTAACAGATACTACTGTCACATTTCATAGATAAACTTAGGATTTATTTCATTGAACTCTGCATGCTGGGGATTTTTTTAAAAACATGTATCTGAAAATACAGTTAATAGAATGCTGCACTTCAAACAAGAGTTCTTTGGCTTTAAATTTAAAACCTTAATGTTTTCATTGGGCTTCTGTTACTTGTAACATTAACCTAATCTTTGTACAGCATTTGAAAAATTCTGCTTTTAGTTCCAAGTCTATTTTCTCTCCCCTGACTCTTGTTGCTCCAAAGCAGAATTCATCCACTTCTGCACTGTTAGCATTTTGAGCCAGATAATTCTTTGTTGTGTGGGCTATTCTATACATTATAGGATGTTTAACAGCATTTCCTGTTCTCTACCCACTACCAGCAACAGCCCATGGTCATGAGAAAAATGTATCCATCCATTGCTACATTCTCCATAAGGGACAAAATATTTTCTTATCTGAAGTCAAATTTAACCAAGCATCCTGTATTTTTTCTGACAATTCTGTCCCTAGCTGAAAGCTACTAATTGAAGTCACCTTCTGACTTCTTCTGACTACAAAGTCAGAAGGTATACAATTAGATCACCTGAGAGGGCTTTTAATACTGCCACACATGCCCAGATTGATTTCATTAGTCCAGTGTGTTTTAGACATAAGAATTTTTTATAAAAGCTCCCAAGGTGCTTCAGGTGTGCAGTCAGGGTTACAATTGGTCTGTTCAAAAATTCAGTGCTGGTGGATTAAAGAGGCATCTAAGAAGTAAGACCAGGATATGTCAACGGTTTAATATATGAAGGAGACAAAAACAAATAGGAAAGAAAACTCTTACGTCTTACATTAAGAATGACATATCAGGCCCAAATTAATTTAAGGATTTGAGTCCAATTTCCTCTATGAAAACTTCCTGACTACTACACCCTCGTTGTTTGTTTGTTTTAGTCTCAAATTTTGCCTTCCATACTTCCTGGAAAGTGGGGACTCAATTCCCTACTAAACTTAAGCAGTAATACAGTAATATCCTTCTCATCCTCTTCCTCAGTAACCAGGACATTTCAAACTCTTTCCTAGGCTTTCTTTGCCCTCTTCTCTTTGTGTCAGTAGAATTCATGTAAGTTGTAACTTAATTATCCAGGACATTTAAAGTAAGTTATAATCCCTTAAAACCATGTCACTACTATAAAAAGCAAATTAAGTGGTCTGTGATTTACAACAGAGATGATATTGAAGTGAGAAAAAAATAATCATTTCCGTATACATTGCTAGATATCCATCTATAAAAAGAATGTATTTTTACTCTTAACACATACAAATTACTTCAAATGGATTTCAAGGCTAAATGTGAAAGGTGAAATGATAAAGGTTTTAGAATAAACAAAAAGTCTTTGTGACCTCAGAGTAAACAAAGATTTTTTAAAACAGAATATAGCATAATCATACAAGGAGAAAAATTGGTGAATGAGACCATCTTAAAACTGGGGCATGAAGGAGAAGACAGCCAGCAGAGTTAAAGATCCAGCAATGTACAAAAAAGAAAGACTTAAAAAGATGAAAGTAAAAGATGAGCACTTAAAAAGAAAGATATCCTAATGGCAGATAAACATGTGAAGGTCTTCTGTGTTACTGATCATCCACAATGATGCCACAGTGTCATCCCACGACATGTCCCTCAGAATGGCTAAAATGAACAAAAGATGCCAAGTGTTGGCATAGATAAAGAGCAACTTAACACTTTTGTTTGTGTAAGTATAAAATGGTACAAACTCTTTGAAAAGCTGGCAGTTGTGAGGCATAACATACCCGCGTATCTAATAATTTCACTCTGAGGTGTACATCCAACAGAATGCATACATATGTTCCCCAAAAGACCAGTACTCCTGTAAAACTCCATACTAACACCCAAGAGGCAAAAGTAGGAAGCTACTCAAATGCACATCAGCACTAACATGAATATCTCAATTGTGTCATATTCACATAATGGGATGCTATGTAATAATGAAAACATGCTTCATGACTACTTGGAACAAAATGAGAGTTAAACAATGTTGGACCCAAAACAAGCCAGACGTAAGAGTATGTGTACTCTAATTCCATTAATATGAAGTACAAAAACAAAGCAGGGCTGCCAGAAGGCAGGATGGTGCTTATCCTGGGGAAGGGCAAAGAGGATTCTAAACTGTTAGTAATGTCCTGTTTTATAAATTTAGATTTTGATTGCTCGAGTAGTTATGCAAATTTATGTGCACTTTTTGGGTGTGTGTAGTATACTTTTAATAGAAGGTTTTGAAAAGGCGAGGCGCCCATAGCTCAGTGGTTAGGGCACTGGCTACATACACCAGGGCTGCTGGGTTCAAACCCGGTCCAGGCCTGCTAAACGACAACAACTGCAACAAAAAAAATAGCCGGGCGTGTGGTGAGCAACTGTAATCCCAGCTACTTGGGAGGCTGAGGCAAGAGGATCACATAAGCCCAAGAATTTGAGGTTGCTGTGAGCTGTGATGCAACAGCACTCTACCAAGGGCAACACAGTGAAACTGTCTCAAAAAGCGTTTTGAAAAATAAAACCAAATTTACGCGTAAAATAGAGAACCTTTTCAAAGATAAGTGGCACCGGCAGAGGGCCCTTAAAGCTTAATGCATGTTCAAAGGAACTAAAATTTATAGTTAACTCTGAGGAAATTTTAAAACAATTAGGGTTTTTCTTCTTAAATACTTTTCAACTATGCATTAGTGTTCATAAAAACAAAACAGCAGTTTTACTTACGTGTTTTCCATTTTTTAGAGCATGATCAATTGCCAAGAACTTTAAGAATTTTTTCCAACAATCCTTGGATGGTTAGATCATTAGGGTTTCTAACACTGAGTCATCCTTGTAGATTTTCTCTAATTAATCTAATGGTTCCTTCATCATTTCAATTATTTCATAAATTATTTAATTTGGGGCACATTCACAATTTTACTTCAGTGTATTTATATGAAATGGCATAGTCACTAACTTTGCTTCCTCAAAATGAAAACAGGCTAAACAGATAATGTTGCCATGCTATAGTCTGCTCTGATTTCGTTCTGTGTAAAAACAGAGGCTATAATTGCCTTAATTTGTGTGATATAGAGTTATATTTAAGTTACAGCTTCTTACATATTCTAGTATAAAGTTCAGGTATGATTAAATTGCCACTGTTTGAGTGGCTACTTAATGATACAAAAATAGGCATTAAACGTTTAAACACTGGTTTGTATTCATAGCTTATATTACAACTGTATATGCCATTTTGCTACAAATTGAATTTGTAGTTGTTTTTGAATAGGATAAAGCCATTCTTTTTTTCTTTTTGAAAAAAAAAAAGTGTCACTGTGTCACCTTGGGAAAAGTGCCCTCTGATCATGGCTCAAGCAACCTCAAAGTCCTTTAAAACCATTCTTGTCACAGACTTTGTGAAAACACGCCTATCAAAAGATCAGTAACAAAAGATATTCAGTAATGGGTGTTGTAAATTAAATGTTGGTTAACTTGGTGATGGTTCAGAAGAGTAAATCCAGATGTGCTGGAGTCAAACTGGAGCTTTTGCTTGGTATGCACTTTCATCCAAAAACCTGGTGTAGAGAGATCTCCAAGTTTCAGTCAACGTTGTACCAAATAACAGTGGTCTCATAAGATTCTGACACGGGTACCTGTATTTGTACTGTACCTTTTCCATGTTTAGGTATAGCAGATACACAAATACTTATCATTGTGTCACAGTTGCCCACAGGGTTCAGTAACATGCTGTACACGTTTCTAGCTTAGGAGCAACAGGCAGTACCTTATAGGTGGAGTATCCACGAAGCTGTTCCATCAAGTTCTTGTGCATATCCTCCATGCTGCACAGTGAAGCCTCCTGAAGAGTCACTTCTCAGGACATATCCCCATAGTTAAGAGATGCAGGACTCAAGTTTCAGATTAGTTCAACCGCTTTTACAATTGTAGTACTATTTAATCAGCACAATTGAAATAGTGGGCTTAATGAAATATACTGCCTGTCTCCCAAACATTGAATGCAGCATACTAAAATTGAAAAAATTATCTGAAATTTGAATTTATCTTATTATCCTTTTATTTTTATTTGCTAAATCTGGTGACCCTATACAATGACAATGTTGCTATCAAGTAATAGTTATTTTTAATAAGATTGTAGAGGGACTTTATTTAATAGAGTAGCAAACTAATTTATTTTTTAACACAACTTCCCACTATAGTTGAAAACTATAGTAATGGGTGTTGTAAATTAGATGTTGGTTAACTTGGTGATGGTTCGGAAGAGTAAATCCAGTGTTTGAGTACTCTGGAAAATCAGCATGTTCAGGGTTAAATAATGCCACCATCAGCTTATCATTTCAGGCTTGTGCCTTTGATGGTTCATGGCTACTGCTCATGGATTGCTATTTATCTCTTCTGTTTGTTTTCAAATTGTGACTAAGTTAGATCCTCAACATTGAAATCAATAATAATGTTTTTAGAAAAATTCTATTCTTCACATTCCTATTTGATTACATGAGATCTAAAGTTAAAGGACATGAGATCTAAAGTTACTTTAAGTACCAGAAACTCCATCTTTACCATCACACAATCTTAATTGTCAGTTATAACATTTGTATCCATTGAAAACATTCAACTCAATAGTAGGGTCAAAGGAAAGACTTAGTTCTGGCACTGAGTAAACAAGCTGGGAAAGAAAAAAAAAGAAACTCTGTTTAGTGCTGTGTAACTAAGTTATAGTAATAAGGTTTGTCCTATATTAAGCCCGGGCAAGTTAAAATACCTCCTCAGAGTCAAGTGGTCATTCATGGGAAATAAATTACCTCTCCTGGGACACTGGAGCATGAATTAGTGATCTGGAAGAGGCAATTAATCTCAAATGGATGAGCACTTGGCTTTTAGGTTGCTCTCTATTTATAGTTCCCTAGGAGCCAACCAGAGTTTAAACCACAGAGTAGATTTATGCAGATAAACCAAAGCTCTACATTGATTCAAGACTAATATCTCCAAGAGGCAAAAATTGTTTTAGCATATTGGAAATGTGAAAGTTGGTACAGGAATCTAAGGAATCTAAAAGATACAACTAATATTAAAGTTGAAAACTTTATGGATATTGTTGTGAAAATGTTTGGGTTTTTGTTGTTTTTTTTTTTTTTTTTGAGACAGTCTTTTTTTTATTAAGTCATTTGTACATAGATCATAAATACATTTATGCCATGATGGGATTCGATGTGTTGATTATTTGTACAAATTGCAGTGCTTACATCCTACTAATCAACATAGCTTTCACCTCATTTACCCAATTACAGCATTAAGACATTTGTGTTATACACCTGATAAATCCAACTTGTAGCTCACAGCAACCTCAAACTGTTGGGCTCAAGCAATTCTCTTGTCTCAGCTTCCCAACAGGTGCCCACCATAATGCCCAGCTATTTTTAGAGATGAGGTCTCACTGTGACTCAGGTGATCCGCCCAACTCAGCCTCCCAGTGCTAGATTACAGGAGTGAGCCACAGAGCACCCACTTTGAAAATTTTTTCTATGACAGTTAACCCTCGAACTTTCTCCAGCAAATTAGAAGTGAGGCTATAAAGTGAAAAAAAGCTATGTACTATTTAGAGCCGTCAAAACTTCTGGCCTCCTTCTCAGATTAATCCTGTTTTTCATTCTAAAATGAAATTTATTTTCACAGACAAGTTGAAGACATTATAGAAGCTTAATAGGATAACCACTTTTCTGACATTTTTAATATTATGAAGGATAAATGAAAATCACTCATTAATTAACTCCTTAAGTTATATTTTTGCAAAATAAATCTCATTATAGCCATTTCAGATAGTAGATCCCCAGTGCTGTGGGTACTGGGCAGTTTGATCCTAACCAGCAGAAGGAGCTTTTGTAAGTCTATGATTGTGTGCCCCTCCATTTCATAGTGAAAAATAAACTAATGCTAATAATGGGTGTTCATTTAATGAGCATGTATACACACATACACACACACACACACACACACAGGTTAATATATATAAACACATGTATATACTTTGTGAACAAAACTTCTAACAGAAAAGTAGCTATATAGGTGAGGTGTGTTATCTAATTTAAAATATTACATTAAAATTTATCCACAAATGTAAATATCTCAAATGGATAAGAACCTCTAATTTTGCGGTTAGGATTTGCCAATTTAATTTAACAGATCATAGATGTTTAAAAAGATAGACTGCAGTGATACATTTGGCCAGTAGATGTCCCCATCTAATTACCCAGAAATCAAACAAATTTGGGACTTCTAGTTTTGTAAGGAATTGGGGACTTCTGATTTGTAAAGAATAACCTACTTTATCAGTTTTGCATATTGAAACTCCTTTGCTTAGAAAAAGAAGTTTCTGTACGTTTCTAATGACTTCATTTCCTGGCTTTTTTCCCCTAATGCTATTAACCCGGATGCCATTCCTTGGTCTATAAAACTAATCGTATTATGTTAAAAATAGAAAATGAAAGCCCCATGAAGTAAGTCATATATTGTTTAATAGTTACACATGTCTTTTATTTTTTAATTAAGAGTTCTTGTAAAAATTACACTGCAATCTAGTGTCCTGAACTACAGAAGAAAGATGGAGAGAAGGACTCCCAGCTACTTGGGGAAATGTTAAGGAAAGAGACAGCAAAAAGACCTCCTAGGAGATGGTCAAATTTTTTCATACCAGCAAGGAAGTCAAGAAGTCCTGGAATAGTCAGAGAACAGTATGCTGAGCTGAAAGACCTGCTATGATCTCAGATTTTAAATTAATTTTCAGTTGTTAAGCAATTATGTTGTGCCTCTTGTCTCTCCCCCCAAAAAAGAACTAGGTCTCTGAAATAAAAACTTAATAAGGGTAAACTATAGAGACTTAGAAATGTATAATGTCCTGTGGTTTTATAGTCATTAAAAATATTTCATAATAAGAAAAAAATGCATGAAAAAATAAACCAGTTGAATTTTTTCATTTATGGTATTTAGAATAGAGTATAAAAAATCCAAAGTATCTTCTGCATCATAAAAGAAAATTCTAAATTTATAATTATTCCAATATTGAATTGTATTCTAATTATTTGAAAAATATGCCATATGGGAATCGACATGGAACTTCAAGTTCAAGGTAATTAAGTAAAAGAATTTTATACAAATAGTTTATAGCCTTGTAGGCAAGAAAAGAAAAAGCATACAAGTATTGATTTGCAGGGAGTGGGTCTTAGAAATTATCTAGTCCTGCTCTTTATTTTTTAGATAAGAAAACTCAAGGCTTGAAAAGAAGCCTTAAGTGATTTGCCAAAGGTTGCATTAAAATCCAAATTCCTGGGTCTTATTCTGTGATTGCCTCTTTTCTAATTGGCAATTTCGGCAATTCATCTAGGGGACTTTGAGATTAATATTTTATTTTCTCTAAAAAAAAGGAATTTTCAACCACAATATAGGTTTTTTAAAATATCAAATGGTATTATGTGATCATGTAATCTAACTTAGAAATCTTTCTTATTCTGAAAGGGGAAACTCACAGCACTCCCGCTTTATTTGAGCAGCTCTGCTTTATTTATCATATCAGTGATGGTGGAACTGGTGAGAAGTTCAGTCTAATGGGGGTGCAAAAACTAACAGACAAAGAAAGAGTTTCTGATACAGCATTTGCTCAACAGTTAGGTTTTATAGTTATACATTTATGGCTATAAGAAAGCACCTTTATTATTAAATTCCTTCAGAAACAATAATGTTATGAATTTAACACTTTTGTTTTTCCATTGACTTTTTCTTTTTTGATCAAGAAAGATTTCTTAGGAATACTACTGTCACATTATAGCAGCACAGACAATTGAGATGATGGGGCTGTTAATTTGACCTTGAACAATTATTTCAAGTATTCTGTTTTACACAGTGGCTCTATTTGTTAAAATAGATTTACAGCAATCCTTTTCCTAGTTACTTCAACCACTGCTTGCTATCACTATATGCTATGGTTTTAATCTATGTGTCCCTCTGAAATTTATATGCTGGGACTTAAACCCAAGATGATAATAATTAAGAGGTGGGGTCTTTGGAGAATAATCAAGGCTTTGTCCATGTGAATGAGATTAATGCCCCTATAAACAAGCTACAGAGCTCCCTTGTCCTTCTGTCCCTTCCATCCCTTTCACCATGTGAGGACACCGTGTTCATCCCCTCTAGACCACGCAGCAACAAGATGCCATCTTGGAAGCCGAGAGCAAACCTTTACCAGACACCCAATCTGCTGACACCTTGATCTTGGCCTTCTAGCCTCCAGAACTGTGAAAAATTAATTTTTATTACAGGCAACCCACGAACAACATGAAGGTTAGGGATGCAAACAGTCAAAAATTCATGCATGACTTTTGACTCCCCAGAAACTTAACTACTAATAGCCTACTGTTGACCAAGAGCCTCACTGTTAACAAAGACGGGATTATCACATACTTTGTATACGTGTCATAGATGCTATATTCTTAGAATCTCATAAGCTAGAGAAAAGAAAAAATTATTAAGAAAATCATAAGGAAGAGAAAATATACTTACTGTTTTTTTGAGCAGAGTACATTATCTTAAAGGTTATCTCCATTTTCTTTCTGTTGACTAGGCTGAGGAGGAGGTGGGGGAGGAGGAGTGGGTTTGGCTCTCTCTAGGGTGGCAGAGGCCGAAGGAAATCCATGTATGAGTGGATTCAGTTCAAACCTGTGCTGTTCAAGGGTCAACTGTGTCTATTAATTAACCAGTTTATGGTATTCTTTTATAGCAGCACAATCAGACTAAGACACTGTTGAATAATTTTGAAATATTAAGAGTATTTCTCAAACTCTGCCTTACTTGTATTTTTCACTTAATCATACCCAATATAGGCCTACTCTGAACTAGTAAATTTTGACATTTTATTCTGATGTCTTTCATGTCTGCTCCAAGTCATACTGCTTATTGCAAGTCTACAGACTCTTAGAATAGATTTGAGCTAGCCTTTGAAAGGCAGGTAGGATTTGAATAGAGAGAAAATGATATTCCAGGTCCTAGGCATTTTGTGTGAAGAATACAAAGAACTGAGCAGACTAGTTTACCTGGAGTTTCCTTGACATACAAGGACACAAGAAATGAGGCTAAAAGGTAGGTTAGGGCTCGATGACAGAGATTACTCCACAATGAGGAATTTACCTTATATTCTATGTAGTGTTAGACATAGAATGTTTTCAAGTAGAGAATAATTCCATAAATATAACACTTAAGAAGATAGATTTCCTGGTGGTCTATGATATAAAATGAGGGAGAAAGTAACTGGTAACAAGAAGACTGCTATTGTAGTGGTGTAGATCAAAGGTAATATAGGCCTAGATTAAGGTGGTAGCTATGAGAATGAAATAAACATTCCAAAAGAAGAAACGAAAAAAGGGACTGACTTCCCACACCTTGCTCCTGTATCCTCCCCACTTCCAGCAATCCACACAAAAGTCTGCCATTTTCAGCCAGAATGGTTACTAGGATAATGACAAGAACACTAGTGATAATGATGATAGCCAACATTTTCGTGTTTAGTGTGTGCTCAGCATTCATCTAAACCCTTTATATATAATACATTTAATCTTCATAACAACCCCATAAAATAAGATTTTATAGATCAGAAACTTGAGACAGAGAGAGACTAGACAATGTGTTCAAAGTCTCACAGATAATGGAATGGCACAGGAATTGGCCCCAGAGATTAATGCCTCTCCTGGTGATCTCAACCAATTACTGATTGTGGTATATAACCCTCTTAAATGTACACATGTTGAAGGTGACACGGTGATGATTATCTAATACACAGAGATAGAAATTTAGAATTCGCAGAATAGTCAGGATCGATGATATAGAATTGAATATCATCATACATCACTCGGTTAACTCCAATATTTGAACTACTCCATTATCTAAAGCTTCCACATCCCAGGAGAGAGGGTGTGGCAGAGTGGATCAAAACAAAGATTTTCAGATCTGTTGGAATGAGAGTTGATGGACTTTGTCACCAGACCTCACAGTAGTTATGTTCTGCTTATCTTTTGTTCTCTCATGTATTCTAATAATTTGCTATTTAATCATGTACTATATTGATTTTCATTTAGTCCTAGGAAATTAAGTGGTTTTTAATATTTTTTTGTTCATTTTTAAAGTTACAGCCTTTACCAACTATTATAGGATTTCTGAAGTTCTCGACATTGCAACATCCTTTGAACTATCATCTAAACCCTTTACATATAATACATTTATGTCCAGATATAAATTCAGATATCCAGACAACTGCATATCATCATGGTTAAAAGACTGGTTAAAAGCCATATACAAGTGGAAAATTTAGGGTTCAGGAAGGATGATGTAGGCAAGTCATGTGTTATTTAGCTACTAACATTGTCACAACTGTGAATGTGTAAATCTAAACGGTATAAATCATCAAAAATGCATTTTCCTAAAAATAATAATACAAACATCTTCAAGAGGGCATGTATTTGGCAGAACACTGTAGTATTTAATCTAACCACAATTTTAGGAAATGAAAAAATAGCACCATCGCAAATAATTCATCACATCCAAAATGTAAATAGAGTACTCCTACTAGATATTCACACATACATAGTGTGTTAAATGGAGTAATGATGTAATTCTCCACTGTAGATTTAATCAGCCAGTAATTGCCCAAAAATATATGTTGAAAATTTTTTGTTAGCATTTTAAATAGTTCCCCTTTGGTAAGGTGTGCAGTACCTCCAAACCCAACAAGTAAACACTAGAGCCAACAGAATTCTACCTCAATGGTTTAGAAACATACATCCAGTCACTGTGAGAGAACTGAGATCTTAAAAACATGAATATTTATAGCGGTAGATAATGTGTATTTTTAAGGCCACATTTTAAAAAGTCCCACCTTAGTGCAAAGTAGTACTCTCTGGAGAGACTTTGCTAGTTCTTTGTAAAGGTCAAATTGTTCCCATCTATCGTGATGATTTTAAGTCAGTAGGAGGTTGGAAATTAACAATTTTTTGCATACATTATCCATTGAAATTTACATAAGTCCTATATCTCACTTAACAGTCACAAAAACCACATGAAATAAGTGATGGTATCTCTAGTTCTTGAGGAGGAAATTAAAGTTCAGGAAAAACAAAATGAGTAAATCATTTAAGGTCACAAAGGTTTTAAATAGTGGACTAGGAATCTGAACCCAAATCTTTTTGATATGAAAGTCCCAACCGTTTATAGCATAGTGTTTCATTAAAACCATTTATCAAGCTTCTCTTTAGGAAAAACTTTTAGATATGTTATTGGTGGGAGGGGCTGTTGATTATAGGGTAGTGACTTAAGCAAGATTTAAAGAGACTTTAATAAATAATTTTTTTTAGGAACCAAAAAGTCATAAACGAAAAAGACTTCATAGTGTAAGTCTTCATATTGCAAGTGATTCAGAGTATATTCTACTGCCTTTAAAAACAAAAAAATTCAAGAAGCATTTGAATTCTGGGTCTAGAAAAAGAGTGGGCTTATAGCTTCAGAATGAGTAATAAAATCTAGATGAAATTAAAATTCTTAATATTGCAAACTCCAGCATGATTCATGAATAAAGAGAATATTAGCACCTGCTCATATCTTTAGGCAAAGCTCAAGAATATTGCAAATGCCTTAACCTTAACTTTACCATGAATAAATTGAACATATGAATGAATTAGAAAGAAGCATACTAAAGAAGTCATAGAAGGTATAAATGGCTAGAATTGCCCTTAATTAAGATTATGGACTTTTATGTGTCTATGTTGAAACATGCATATGTGCACAGGTTTTATTCCTATTATTTTAGTGAATTATAAATTATTTAATATTCTGACTCTTAAGAGTACTCTGAAGATTTTTTACAACTAACTGTTCTAATTCTGCCTATATTTCTTTATCACATCTTATTCAGTTTTAAAACTAGGAATATAAAGTTTATAAGCAGCAGCCTTATTGTTTAAAATTTCATTGGTATATTAAGAAAATATCCATTAGAAGTTCTTAACCTTGTTTTATGCCGTGGGCCCTTTTCAGGGTGCTATTTTTTTTCCCTTTTTTTTTTTGTTTTTTTAGAGAGAGAGTCTTACTTTGTTGTCCTTGGTAGGGTGCCATGGTGTTGCAGTTCACAGCAACCTCCAGCTCTTGGGCTTAGGCAATTCTCTTGTCTCAGCCTCCCAAGTAGCTGAGGCAACCACTACAGGTGCCCACCAAAATGCCCCAGCTATTTTTTTGTTGCAGTTTGGCTGAGGCCAGGCTCGAACCTGCCACTCCGTATATGGGGTTGGCACCCTACTCACTGAGCCACAGGCACTGCCCTCAGGGTCTATTTTTAAGTGCATGAAATACATCAGGTTACTAAAACATATCAAGAATTTTAATTTCATCTAGATTTTATTAATCATTCTAGAACTATAAGTGATCGTTTTCTAAACCCAGAATTCAAAGGCTTCTTGAATTTTTTGTTTTTAAAGTTAAATGCAAACTCAATTATTTTCAAAAACATTTATCAAAATATTTTTCAAATTTGTGTTGCATATGCTTTTTAATAATGGATTAAATTACCTGGTCCAGCAGCAGTCTAATAGGTGCTATAATTCTGAATATGTGAAAGACTAAATGGTCTTTGAGATATTTCTAATAACTATCATGTGATAGGAAAAGATCTGTGTTTTCTATTGTTGACAAGTTATAATTGCAAATAACATTTGATTTGTTGCCTGTATGTATAAAGGGGGGGACCCTAAATTTTAATTGTGCATTAGTGAAAATAAAGATGTAATTTTCTTTCCAGTCAAATTTTAGTCTACACATGGCCTCTCCTGGAGGCCCATGAGCCTCATGTTAAGAAAGAAATCTGAGGCCAGGAGTGGTGGCTCATGCCTGTAATCCTAGCACTCTGGGAGGGCAAAAAGCATGTGGTTTGCTTCAACTTAGGAGTTTGAGATGAGCCTGAGTAAGAGCGAGACCTGGGCATTGTGGTGGGTGCCTGTACTCCCAGCTACTTGGGAGGCTGAGGCAAGAGAATCACTTGAGCCCAAAGAGTTTTGATGGCATCAAAGTGAGACTCTGTCTCAAAGAAAAAAGGAAGGAAGGGGAGGGGAGGAGAGAAAGAAGGAAGGAAGGAAGGAAGGAAGGAAGGAAGGAAGGAAGGAAGGAAGGAAGGAAGGAGAAAAGGAAAGAAAAGAAGAAATCTGTTTACTAAAAGCTTGTATCAGCAATGATTATTTAATATTATTACATGCTTTCGGGGCTTCTCCTCTAATAATCATTGTAATATTTAAGATAGTCTAGTAGGCTGGGCATGGTGGCTCACTGGTATAATTCCAGCACTTTGGGAAGCCAAGGCAAAAGGAATACTTGGGTCCAGGAGTTTGAGACCAGCCTGGGTAAAATAGTAAGACCCCATCTCTACAAAAATGTTAATAAGCCAGAGTGGTATACACCTATAGTTCTAGCTACTCAGAAGGCCAAGGCAAAAGGATGCTTGAGCCCCAGAGATCAAGGCTGCAGTGAACTGATACTCTAGCCTGGGCAACAGCGAAACCTTATTTCTTAAGGAAGGAAGGAAGGAAGGAAGGAAGGAAGGAAGGAAGGAAGGAAGGAAGGAAGAAAGGAAGGAAGGAAAGGTAGTCCAAACTACTATGACAAATTAGGCTGGCATCATGTTGTATCTAATACAATGGCTGTCTTGCTTCTCAATCATGTAACACTAAGACAGTGACTCTCCTTTATAAGGTAACTTAGGAATCCAGGCTCCTTTCATCCAAAGGCCTTGCTATTGTCCATAGCCCACAGACAGAAGGAGAGAGAGAGTGTGGAAACCAACTTCTTAGAGGGCTTTGGCCCAGAAATGGCACACATCACCACTACCCACAATCCTTTGGCAAGAAGTAGCCCGTGGCCCCATCTGGGCACCACTTCTTATTAAGTAGCTCCATACAGTGGGATGGGAAATGCAAAATTTGGTGCACAAATCTTTTTCTGCCACAATTATATTTTCTCATAAGTCTTTTTATAAGATAGATCTGGGAGGAGTGTTTTCCTCATATTTTATCATCCTTCACATTCCTGAGATGAATCCTACTTGGTTTGGGTGGGTGGTGGTTTTTCTAGATTGTTGAGCTGGGAGGAAAAAACAAAAAAACACAGCTGCCTTTGCTCTGAGAATGAGAGCACCCAAACTGCAAACAGAGGAGTCATCTCTGACGTGTCCTCTGTGGCTCCTCAAAGGTGACCTCTCAGTGGCTGCTTCCTATTTATTTTACATCCTAAATACCACTTGAATCAGGATGCCCATGCCACTGCCTTACTTCAGATCCTCATAAATCCTCTCCTAGACTACTTCTATAATAGCCTCCTGTCAAGGTTCTGCCTTCAGTTTTGTCCTCCCTCCCAAGGCCATTATCTACCAGTCAGTATTCTCCAAACTTTTAAAATGTCACACCTCCATGAGTAAGAAAATCAAGCCCACACCCTCATACATGCACATTGAATTGGGGGTCTGTACTCTTTCACTATTGTATGTAAATCACAAAATGTTTATAAAATTAAAGATGTTTAAATGAAGAGATTAAAAGATAAATGTAAATTGAAATTCTGAAATGATCTTCACCATGCAACAGAATAGTTTTGATACATACATACATTATTCTGGGTACTGTCAAGATGGGGGATACTTACAAGTGTTAAAGAAGAAGCGGCTGACCTGAATGGGGAAGAAGCCAGGTATATGTCAGTGGACTAGACAAGCAGTAACCACTTCAGCTTGAAGTGGAAAAACTGGAGTTTGCAGGACAATCTGAGAGGCTGAGAAGCAGCAGGTCCAGCCACAGATGCGCACAGTGAAGAGGGAGCCCCTACAGAGGTCTCAGAAAATCCCTGGGCCCCCTGAGAACTTCTGAACGTAATCATTTTTGCTGCCTCTCTGCCTTCTAGTTTTCCTAAATTCCTCTCATCACATAACTCTGATACATTACTGAGAAAGCAATTCTGAGAAATGTATTTACCAGCTTCAGAAATGCCAGCATAATACTCTTGGGGGCACAGCTACTTCAGACTGGAGACTAATAGTCCATTCTGGATTCAGGGTAATTTTCCCAGTTAGCTTTTTTTTTTTAACCACCAGTGGTTTATAAGCATATTGTCTTTGAAGACTTTTGTTCACACACTTACATATATAGGAATCTGAACAAATAAAATTCTTGTATTAGGCCTTGGTTGAACAGTGGGAGAGCGTCAGAAGCATCTTCTATTCCCCTGTAACTCTGCTCTGTGCCCCCTAAGTAGGGGAAATTCCAGAACTCCGTGGAACCTGTTTAGAAATCCCTGTCCTATTCTTGTACCATCAATGAATCCCCAACAATAAAAAAAAGAAAGAAATCACCATCCTAAAATTTGATATTCAAAGTAATTAACATGGCAGATAGACTCTTCATCATCTGCCTTCTGCCTACCTTGGGTTTCTATTTCTAATAGCCTTCAGGCCACCCTGCATCCTGCCATTATCACTTTAATTATTCTTACCTGAAGGCTTTTCCTTGGCATATCTATTTCATTTTACTTGGAATATTCCTTCTACCTTATCCATCAGGTATACTCTTATTCACAAATCATCACTTCCTGTAGATAATTGTTCCTGGCCCTAAAAATCCCCTTCCTATGAGCACAACACCTGATACAAAGTAGGATTCCTGAATTGTTGAGGCCTTGAATTGAGGGTGCATGGGTTGAGCTATCTCAGAAGAGCTTCCTTACAGCACACAGTTATCCACTGTCCCCACTCCTCAGTTCTCATGCTGGAGACATTGAGAAAAAAGGTAGATAGTGTAAGTATTATTGGTCCCCTTTTAATAGTGGATAGTTTTGTGTCTCTGAGTGTGTGATTTTGGCAAAACCAATACTTTTTCTGAAATTTCTCAATGAGAATAAGATATTCTGCTTTTGCCAGAGAAAAATGTAAAATCATTGCAAAAATTGACAAAAGCCAGCATTTCTTACCTCTTGTATTCATACTGCGCTGCGCTAGCTGTCCTCTGCCCTCCATCCAGCTTTATCATCCATCATCTCCCTGTACTAGTCTTTTCCTCCAGGCTGGATAGTTTTCTTACCATATTTGCAAACACTTTGCTTTGCTCCTTACCATATTTGCAAACACTAGGCTTTGCTTCCGATCTTTTTCCCACACTGTTTCCTCTCCTAGAACATTTCCTCCCCTTCAGCATTTCCCATCTGCATCCTTTCCGATGCAAAAAGATCCAGTTCAAAAACTGCCACTTCTAAACAATTCGTATTATTTATTCTCTTCTACTTTGAAATGTATAACAAACATTTGCCTGCATCTTTTCACTTGGCAACTAATTCCACATCACCTTGCATCATTATATAGTTCTTTAAAGTATTTTTGTCTTGTCCTGAATCATCAAAGATGTGGCATTTTACATTTATTCACATGATCTTCCTTAACTAGCCCATTGGTGTATACATAACAGGTGCTCTGCACTTACAGAAAGGTTGTACATTTTAGAGTTATGTCCAAGGACTTGGGAGCTTTCGTTTTGTTTTGGTCAATTGATGCAGTTATTCATTCAACCAAAAAAAAAAAAAGATTTTCATCTATTTTCATGAATAACTTACCATTACAACATAAGCGAAACCAAGATTTGAATGTGAAACTTAAAAATAAATTCATAGTGGATCAGAACTGAATAGTAATAGTCTTTATGGGAGGTATATTGGTAAAAACACTGGCTCACAAATTAGAAAATGTAAGTTTCAGTCCTGAACACTTTACAGGTGTCTTTGGGAAAAGTGTTAACCTTTCTGGGCTCCAGTTTATGCATTTCTAAAAGAAGAGTGTTGACCTTTGCTATTTTTGTTATCCATTCCAGACCCCCATCCACCCATCCACTCACAAGACATCTCATTTGTCTTTGGGAAGCTAAAAAACAGACTGGCTTAAAATAAGGAGATTATTGGGGTGCACTCAATTAAATCATAAAGGGCCTTTAGTGTAGAAAAAGGAGGCAGAAAAGTTTATGTCAGCTGATGCAGGACAGAAAAGACCCCACCTCCCATTGCTGACTCTGATGATGGAGGGGTTAGGAATTATGCATTGCAGTCAACCTCTAGAACCTAGAACCTAGAAAGAGTGAGAAAATAGATGATTTCCCAAAGCCTCCAGAAGGAAGCAGCCCTGCCAACACCTTGATGTTAGCCCAGTAATACCCATTTGGGACTTCTGACCTTCAAGTTTGAAAGATAATAGACGTGTGTTGTTTTAAGCCACAAGGTTTGTGGAGATTTGTTATAACTACAATAGAAAACTAATCTTCCTCCCACCCAACAGAAATAGACTCCTTAATAAGAGAAAAAACTGTAAACTTTTTTCTAGTAAAGCAGTATGTGAACAAAATAAATGAACATGAACTAGCAGCCCTCATTTTAGAGACTGTCTAAAGTCCTCATTTATTAAAAAGAGAGTGAAATAATTCAGCCACTTACTTTATGAAGCACTCACTTTCATCTTCCTGGTCCCAAAAGATGTAATGTTTGATCATAATACATTATTACAGCATAGGATTACCAACATGTTGTTGTTGTTTTTTTTTTGTTTTTTTTTTTTGTTTTTTTTTTTTCATTGTCTAACAGTCTTTAAAACAATTTCTATTCCTAACCCAGCCTGACTACAGAGACAAGTGACTTCAGGAACTCAGAAGATAATTAAATTAAAGGGACCATTTGTGACCATTTAATCTATTCCCTTCATTTTAGAGATAAATGACGGTACCCCAGAGGTAAAGAGATTTGTCCAAAGTTATACAGTTGTTAGTAGCAGAATGGGAAGTCAGAGGCAACTTCTGCCTGGTCTGCCAGGCCAGCATAACCGTCTGACGGGAAGATGAGGAGGACAGTGGGATGATGGGAACCTACAGAGGAGAAGGACAGCCACACATGGGAGTTTGGATTTAACATAAGTATGATAGGAAGCCAAAAGGCTGCTGTATGTTTTTTAACATATAAATGTAAAGTAAATTTAATAATATGAAGATACAAATTTAATTTGAAAAGATGCGAGAATGATGAGGAGGTAGCCAAGGTGATTAAAAATGGAAGTGGGGTCAATTTATTTTGGAGTTATAATTAATAGAACTTGTCTAAACACTGGATGTATGTGGGTAAGAAATACAACAATCCTGTTGGGGGGTAATAACTTGCACTGGGATGGTGACAGCCTATTTGGAGGGATTTGAGAATAATTTTAGAGATAAAATGGTAACTTGGTGATGATTGAATATGAATGGTGAGGAATAAGCATGTACCAAGGGATATGCTTCATTCTCTGCCTTTTTTGGAATGGATTGTGGGGCTTTTGAACAAGATTAAAGAGAAGCCCATTGTAAGGGGGAAATAGTGACGACTGACCAAATCCAAGCAGCCACATTGAGAAGACTACCGCCCAGCAGGGAGCTCCAAGCTGAAGATGATAATTGAGGAGCCATCATATGGATGGTCTGAAGCCATGGAGTGAACAAGACTGTTCAGGGTGTGAGAATTTAGCAAGAATCAAATGAGACAAGTCTAGGATTATACAATTGATGCCTGCAATGAACATACAGGACATCAAGGAGAATGATCCATTGAGAGAGAGAGAGAAAGTGTTGGTCAGAGAAACAGAAGGAGTATCAGCATAATCCTCTGTCATGAAAAGTCAGGAAAGACTGTTTCAAAGAGAAAGGAGCCACCAGCAAGAAAGGATGGTTTTGATGCTGTTAAGAGATCAGTAAGGATGAAGACTGACAAGTGTCAGTTGTAAAAACTTAATATAATTCCACAGCAAAAATGTATCATAAATAGATTAAAAACTCAAATCCATACCAGAAGACCAAAAATCACATTATAACAAAGATATTTGTACTAGAATGTTTATTGCAGCCCAATTCATAATTGCTAAGTCATGGAAGAAGCACAAGTGCTCATTGACCCATCAATGGATTAATAAATTGTGGTATATGTACACCATGGAATATTATGCAGCCTTAAAGAAAATATGGAGACTTTACCTCTTTCATGTTTACATGGATGGAGCTGGAAC
>CAUYPK010097438.1:0-35126 GCA_963574355.1 Loris lydekkerianus | reverse complement strand
CAGGAATAGTCACAGCTGGAAAGCATTTAAGGGCGAGTAGGGCATTGTTACCCTTGGCTCCAGGAACTTGGTTCCAGACACTAAAAACATCACACCTGTTATCAGAAAACCCCCACCCTAAACTCACCCGCAGGCCTATTCTCTGCCTGTATTTATATGGCTGTTGAAAAATAAAGTTTTGGGGAGTTTGATCAGAATCCTGTCTTGCTCCCAGTTTTTCATGTCTCTTGTTCCCCCCCCCCACTCTTTCCCTTCATATCCTAGGTCCCTGCTGAACTAGCCCCGCGGGCCGGGGCAGATCTGGGCACAGTGTGGACCACCAAACATCTGGATGGGAATCTGTAACTAGTGAGGAAGTAAGAGGACTTGGGAAAAAAGTAACACTTGGTGAGAGGAAGAGCAGTCCCCTTGTTATGACTTTACCCAGCCAGTGGTGATGTTGACCCTTGGTTCAGGCTGTGTATGGTGGATGAGGTGCAGAACCCCTGGCTCTGATGATGACCAAAATTGGGAGAGCAGTTGCTGGGTATGGACTGAGAGTGATAGGCAGAGGTGTGGTCCCCAGCTCCTACTGGGACCATGAGCAGAGAAGTGGATACCACTGTGGACTGAGTCTGGAAGGCAGGGGCATGGATCCCTGGCTCCAATTGTACTGTTGGAGACCCTTGGATGCCTAAATGTTGAAAGAGACAGACAAATGGAGAGCAAAAACTGATCATTCCCTGAGAGAGTTGTGGGACCACTCCAAAAGATCAAACATTCATCTTATAAAAACTCCTGAAGGAGAAGATGATGATCCTAAAGGTATAGATGCTCTACTCCAAGAAATTATGGAGGATAATTTCCCAAGCATTGCAAGAGATACAGAAATCTAGATAGTAGACAGTTTCAGAACCCCTGCAAGACTCAATCCAAATAAAGCATCTCTTAGACACATTGTGAGTCATTTTGCCAAAGTTAAGATGAAGGAGAAAATTCTTCAAGCAGCCAGACATAATAAAAGCATCACCTATAAAGGGAGAAATATCAGAATGCCTGCAGATCTCTCAGCTGAAACAAATGGTCATCAATCTTCAATCTCCTAAAACAAAACAACTTTCAGCCTAGGGTGTTGTAACCAGCTAAACTGAGTTTCATTTGTGATGGAGAAATCAAATACTTTAATGACATACATGTATTGAAGCAATTTGCCATAATTAAACCAACTCTCCAGGATATTCTCAGGCCCGTCCTTCACAATGACCAGCACAATGCTCTATGATCAAAGCAAACTCACTCAGAAATCTTTGAACTAAACCCAAATTCCACAGTGGTGAAAGGATTAAAAATGTCCTCTGAACATTTGAAAAACATGACACTGAAAACACTATCAGGCTTATCAATCCTTTCAATGGCTTAAATTGTCCTCTAAAGAGGCACAGGTTGCCTGACAGGATACATAAACTCAGCCCAGATATCTGCTGTATACAGGAATCTCATCTTACCTTAAAGGATAAAAATAGACTCAGGGTGAAGGGATGGACTTCTATAACACAGGAAAATGGAAATCAGAAAAAATCAGGCATTGCACTTTTATTTGCAGATACAATTGGCTTTAAACCAACAAAGATAAAGAAAGATAAAAATGGTCACCATATTAATGTCAAGGGAAACACCCAACATGAAGAGATTTTGATAATTAACATTTATGCACCCTACCAGAATGCTCCTCAATTTATAAAACAAACCCTAATAGATATGAACAACTTGATATCTTCCTCCACCATAATAGTTGGAGATTTTTAACACTCCTCTGACAGTTTTGGATAGATACTCCAAGAAGAAACTAAACAAAGAAATATTAGACTGAAACCTGACCCTGGAACAAGTGAACTTTACAGACCTCTACAGAACAGTTCATCCTAATAAAATATAATAAACTTTCTTCTCATCAGCCCACATATCATCCTCCAAAAAAGATCATATCCTCAGACACAAGACTAACCTCAGCAAATTTAAAAGAATAGAAATTATTCCTTGTATCTTCTCAGACCACCATGGAACAAAAGTTGAACTTAACAGCAATAGGAATCTTCATACTCAAACAAAGTCATGGAAACTAAATAATCTCAGGCTGAATGATATCTGGGTCAAAGATGAGATTAAGAAGGAAATCACCAAATTTTTGGAATAAAATTATAATGAAGACACAAATTTATCATAACCTATGGGATATTGCAAAGGCAGCCCTAAGAGGGAAATTTATAGCATTGGAAGCCTTCATCCAGAAAACAGAAAGAGAGGAAGCCAACAACTTAACGGATCATCTCAAGCAACTGTAAAAGGAAGAACATTCCAACCCCAAACCCAGCAGAAGAAAAGAAATAACCAAAATGAGAACAGAATTAAATGAAATTGAAAACAAAAGAATCATTCAGAAGATCAACAAATAAAACAAGTTGGCTTTTAAAAAGAATTAATAAAAGTGATAAACCTTTGGCCAACCTAACCAGAAACAGAATAGTAAAATCCCTAATATCATCTATCAGAAATGATAAAGGAGAAATAACAACAGACACCTCAGAAATTCAAACCATCCTCAATGATTACTACAAAAAACCCCTCTATTTCCAGAAATATGAAAATCTGAAGGAAATGGACCAATACCTGGAAGCACTTTACCTTCCTAGACGCAACCAGAAAGAACTAGAAATCTTCAATACACCTACAGCAATCACTGAAATAGCATCAACAATACAAAAATCTCCCCCCAAAAGGACAGTCTGGGACCAGATGGCTTCACATCAGAATTCTATCAAACCTTTCAAGGGGAACTAGTACCTATATTATACAACCTTTTCCAAAGCATAGAAAAAGAAGAAATACTTTCCAACACATTCTATGAAACAAATATCACCCTGATCCCCAAACCAGGAAAGGATCCAACAAAGAAAGGAAATTATAGACCAATATATACACCACGATCAAGCTGGTTCTATTCCAGGGTTACACGGTTGGTTCAACATATGCAAATCTATAAATATAATACATCACATCAATAAAATAAAAAACAAAGACCATATGATTCTCTCAATTGATGCAGAGAAAGCTTTTGATAATATCCAGCATCCTTTCATGATCAGAGCACTTAAGAAAATGGGCATAGAAGGGACATTTCTTAACCTGATAGAGGTCAGTTTAAGATACAGCAAACTCACAGACAATTGGATGGAATAAAATTGAAAGCATTTTCACTCAGATCAGGAATGAGGCAGGTATGCCCAATGTCTCCACTGCTATTCAACATAGTAATAGAAGTCTTAGCCATTGCAATCAGGCAAAAGAAGACAGGAAAAAGGGTATCCAAATAGGGTCAGAGATCAAACTCTCACTCTTCATAGATGATAGGATCCTATATCTGGAATACTCCATGGACTCAACTAGAAAACTCTCAGAAGCAACCAAGGAATACAGCAGCATCTCAGGATACAAAATCAGTACTTACAAATCAGAAGCTTTTATATAGGCCAACAATAGTCAAGCTGAAAATATAGTTGAGGACTCTATTCCTTTTATACTAGTGGCAAAGAAGTTGAAATATCTGAGAATTTACCTAACAAAGGACATGAAAGATCTCTATAAAGAGAATTATGAAACTCTGAGAAAAGAAATACTTTAAGATGTTAATAATGGAAAAACATACTATACTCATGTCTGGGAAAAATCAACATTGCTACAATGTCCATACTACCCAATGCAATCTTCAGATTAAATGCAATCTCTATTAAAGTATCATTGGCATACTTTAAAGAGATTGAAAAAATAGTGCTTTGTTGTATATGGAATCAGAAAAAAACTCAAATAGCCAATACATTACTCAGAAATAAAAACAAATCAGGAGGAATCAAGCTATCAGACTTTAGGCTATACTATAAATCTATAGTGATCAAAACAGCATGGTACTGACACAAAAACACAGAGGTAGATTTATGGCACATAATAGAGAACCAAGAGATGAACCCAGCTACTTATCATCATTTGATCTTTGATAAGCCTATCAAAAATATTCAGAGGGGGAAAGACTCCCTATTTAACAAATGGCACTGGGTGAACTGCCTGGTGACCTGTAAAAGACTGAAACTGGACTCTTACCTTTCACCATTAACAAAAATTGATTCTCACTGGATAAAGCATTTAAGTTTAAGACATTAAAGTGTCAAAATACTAGAAGTGAATACAGGGAAAACACTTGAAGAAATCAGCCTGGGAGAATATTTTATGAGGAGGACCCCCCGGGCAATTGAAGCAACACGAAAAATCCATTACTGGGATCTGATCAAACTAAAAAGCTTTTGAGAGCCAAGAACACAATAAGTAAAGCAAACAGACAACCTTCTGAATGGGGGAAAGATTTTTACAGGTTATGCTTCCAACAAAGGTCTGATAACTAGAATCTATAGAGAACTCAAATGTATGACTAAGAAAAGAATAAATAATCCCATTTCTTTGTGGGCAAGAGACTTGAACAGAAACTTCTCTGAAGAAGACAAGTGCCTGGCCTACAGACACATGAAAAAATGCTCATCATCTTTAATCATCAGAGAAATACAAATCAAAACCACTTTGAGATATAATCTAACCCCAGTAAGATTACCCCACATCACAAAATCCCAAAACTATAGATGTTGGCATGGACACAGAAAGAAGGGAACCCTTCTACACTGCTGGTGGGAATGTAAGCTAACATGACCTTTTTGGAAAGAAGTTTGGCGAATACTCAAGGAACTAAAAGTAGACCTACCATTTAACCCTGCAATTCCTCTACTAAGTATACACTCAGATGATCAAAAATTATTTTACAACAAAGATATTCACACCAGAATGTTTATTGCAGCCCAATTCATAATAGCCAAGACATGGAAATAGCCCAAGTGCTCATAGACCCATGAATAGATTTAAAAATTGTGGTATATGTACACCATGGAATACTATGCAGCCATAAAAAAGATGGAGACTTCATATCTTTTCTGTTTAACTGGATAGAACTGGAACACAATCTTCTTAGTAAAATATCTCAAGAATGGATAAAAAGTTATCCAATGTACTCAATACTATTATGAAATCAAATATATAATCACCTACACATTTATATGAATGGTAAAACATAACTATAGTCCATAAAGTAGAAGGAAAGAGGAGGGGGGGGAGCGGACAGGCTGGAGGAGGGAGGGTATTTAGGGGGAGCTCACTTAATGCACATAATGCAATGATATATTTTAAAACCATTAAGAAAAGAGTATAATCGTGATGGATGTGTTAATCAATTCAATGTAAGAATTTCACATTGTATATCAAATCAGTATACTGAAACCTCTTAAATGCATCAATGTACACAGTTACGATTTAACAAAAACAAAAAAACTTACAGTTTAATAATTATTAGGCAATAATTTGTCTGAGTTGTCCCCATTGTACTGACCCGGTTGGTCCTAGCACAGTGCTGGCTTGTGTGACCTTACTTAAACTTTCTTTTCAGTACTATTATCACCATATAATTTCAGTGGATTAATACATGAGTTGGAGTGAGAGAAAGTGGAGATGGTATATCTCAACCGATTTGGCTGTAAAGGGCAAGAGAGCACCAGGGTGGCATCCGGAGGGCACTATGCAGGTGCCCTAGCCAGTTCAATCTGCCACTACAAAATACCATGGCCTGTGTGACTTAAATAACAGAAATGTGTTTCTCTCAGTCCTGAAGACTAGAATTCCGCACTCAGAATGCCAGTGTGGTCATTTCTGGCGAGATCTTTCTTCCTGGCTTGTAGACTAGGCCTTCTTGTTTGTCCTCAATTACTGAGGATAAAGTGGATTCTGGTCTCTTCATCCATTTATAAGGGCCCTAATACCAATAGGGATAGCCACCCTCATAATGTCATCTAAGTCTAATCACCTTCCAAAGGCCTCATCTCTAAGTATGTTTCATTGGGAGTTAGGTTTTGACATGTCAACTTGGAGGGGATTATAAGCAAAGACTTTTTATGGGGAGAAAACTTCAGCAGAGTTAAATGCTGATGGTAGATGACAGCAGTAAGTGGAAGGAATAAGCTGCAGAAGAAAGGGGGTAACTGTTGGAGGTGAAAGGGAAGAAGAAGAGCCCTACAGTAGAGGACAGCCTTGTTTGGGATGACAGAACTGCTCCCACCATGACAAACAGGACAAGCAAAGGGTGTGTGCAGCTCATGTGGCCCTCTCCATGTGCTGATAATGAACTAAAGAGCTCTCTGATGGCTTATTCCTTTCTTGAAGTAACATGCACAGCTCTTCTGCTGAAGGGTGGGCATGGTCTTACAATAGTGGAGAAGGTTTGGAATAGATTCTGTGAGAGAATGAGCATTCCTCTCACCCATTTGCTGAGATCCTAACCCCCAGGTGACTGCATTAGGAGGTGGCACCTTTGGGAGGTCCTTAAGTCATGAAGGCAGAGCCCCAGGACTGGGATTAGTGCTCTTATGAAAGGATTCAGACAGCTCGCTCGTATCTGCCACCATATTGTGACATAGCAAGGAGGTGCTACCTATAAGCCAGAAAGTAGGCCCTCACCAGCCTCCAAGCCTGCTTGGGGCTTGGACCTCCCAGCCTCAGAACTGTGAGAAAGAGACTTCTGCTGTTGATAAGCCACTCAGCATCTAGTGTTTTGTTACAGTAGCCCAGATATGGCAGCCAACTAGGGAGACACTGCCACAGAACATGAAAATCATTGTTCTCCTGAAATGTTTGAAGGCACTGAGGGCTGTTTCTCCAGCCTTGATTCATGGTAGGTGAAGAGTGGAAAGCAGGGACAAGGACAGAAAGCATTCTCTGAAAAGTGGCTGACATGAGAGCCATGGGTCACAGCAGAATCCTGGACACAGGAGGAGATGGGCAGCAGGGAGAAAGTGAAGTGGTTGAAGAACTTTAGTGTGGAGACCTGGAGTGCTAGAAGGGTATAGTGACAGATTGGGATGTTTAAGTGCACAATTAAAGAGAGGTTGCTGTTTCTGGGATGCCATTACTCACAATAAAACCACAGAAGTGAGTGGTGGGAGTGGAGAGGGTGGAGGGCCTGGGAACTGAGAAGATGAAGGTGGAGATCTATCTCTCAGGCTCCTCCCTCTTGTGCCTGGGGAGAGCCATGCTGGTGAATGGCCTTCTCACACAGTGGCGTCCTGACAAGGCCTGTTTCTCTCTGGAAGGCCCTTTGCCTCAGCACAGCTTCCATGTGTTATCATGGTGTCAGGGTCATTGCAGGAGTTCAGGGAAATGGTTGGTCTCCCTTTTGCCTCTCGCTGTGCCTATCAACACTTGTCTTGAAGCTCTTTGGGACAGAGAGAGAGACAGAAAAAGATAGGGGGAGCAAAGAACTGATAAAACAGGATCACACAGCCATTGAAACCACAGCATTGAGGTGACAGTGACATTTATCTGGTGAATCTTGTTGCTGGCTCTCAAAGGAAATCTTTGCCTTATAACAACTGTGTGATGGCAGATCTTTGGGGGATCCTCCTTTAGGGCCTCCACCGCCAACACTGCCACACAAGCAGTTTTTCTTCCTTCAGGTAAAGTTGGGATTAGCAGTTCTGATACCAGCAAGTATCACCAAGACTAGAAAGTGCCTCCAAACCACTTCCCTCAGTCATGGCAGACATCTCTAACAGATGGCACTTTTGACTGCATAGGTCAGATAGAGTTTTAGAATCAAGGTGACAATAAATTCGTTTTCCAGACTATAACACTTTGGAGAGCGAAAGGAGATACTAAAAATAATGAATACATGATTACAGAAGTTTTTGTTTATTCACTGACAAATCGGTTTTATTTTTTGGTGGAATTGTAAATTAGTTCTATCCAGAAGCTATTTTCAAAATTATTTCTAAAAGTAAAATATATGTACATAAATCAAAACAAAAACACTTATATTGATTTTCTGAATGTTTAAAAATAACATAAATAAGAAAATAATTCTTTGCATATATTTAAATATTTTAATCATTTTTAGCCATATCTATTCCTTTAGCCATATTTCTATGAAGAATGCACTTTTTGGTACATCTAATCTTCATTTTAACTAAAATCACTTGCAAATTATTTTATGTTGCGTTCACAGATATGAAATCTTAACACCTTTGCTCCTTCTAGTAATCTTAGAGCGAGTTCTAAGAAAAAGGGCATTCTTTCATTTTTCTTGTTGAAAATATTTAATTTTAGTCCAAATATTTTTAGAGATTCTGTCACTTGGCTCTGTCCCTATTTAGAGTAATTTTATTTGACAGATACTTTTAAATCAGAACAGGAGAACAACTAGTGCCAAGCTGCTCAGGAGAACTTGAACACTTCCCATTAATTTTATTCTCAAATTCTCTGTAATTCTTTTGAATGGTAGCTTGATCATAGAAAATAATAGACCTTCTCAATTTCATTCCATCAAAAATTGTAACCCAAACTTTGAGATATTTTGAAGATCAATTACAAAATTTCAAAATGAAATCAGCACAACTTTTCAGGCTTCATTATGTAGTTAGTTCAGTTTCTCCCTGTTTATTAGAGGTTTATTTTGCAAGCTTTGTTTTTCATAAGTTTATACATTTCTAAGACCTTCAAAAGCTGAAGTGTTTTAGTTTTTAAGGGTTACTTTTTGTAATCTCTTTGCTAACTGCTCTGATAAAAGATTTCAACTTAAAGATTTTAAGAAAAAACTATCAAATTAGAAAACTCCATTCCCATTTCAGGACACTAAGTAATTAATTATTTAAAGGCAGAAGCATTTCTGAAGTCTGATTGGTGATAGGCAGCAAAGAGAAAGTGAGCATTACATTCGGAGACTTTTTGTGTTTGAGTTACTCTGTGTGTGTGAGGGTGTGTGTATGTCTTAGTCTGTTTTGTGTCACTGTAACAGAATACCTGAAGCTGTG
Organism: Loris lydekkerianus; assembly: GCA_963574355.1. Lineage (NCBI taxonomy): Eukaryota > Metazoa > Chordata > Mammalia > Primates > Lorisidae > Loris > Loris lydekkerianus. Next base: position 26,199 of record CAUYPK010097438.1, on the reverse strand, counting down.
TAGATTATAAAGAAAAGAGGTTTATTTAGCTGGAAGTTCTGCAGACTGGGAAACTCAAGGACATGGCCCTGGATCTGGCAAGAGTTCTCATGCTTCATTACAATGCAGGGAGAAGGCCACAGGGGAAGCAGAACAGGTAGAGACAAACCCTAAGGAATTGTCTTGGCTTCATGACAACATCCTTCTGGGAACTACCCCAGTCTCACCAGATGGAGAGCTCGCTGCTGGGAGAACAGCAGAACTGGTACTGAGCTGCTCAGAAGAACCCAAACACTTGCCCTCATCCCCACCTCCCAGCACCATCACACATGGGGTCAAATTTCAACATGAGTTTTGGTAGGGGAAACATTAAATGATAGCAGTGTATTGGGGGGATAAATTTTGGGCTATCTTTTTTTTTTTTAATTAGTAGACTATCACAACTTCTTTGGATGAACTATAATTATGTGGGTACCAAAATCAATCCCATAATCTGCCATTTGTTTTATAGGGTACATAATTTAGTAAGAACATTATTTTTATCATGATGATATGCCTCATCAAAATGATATTTGCATTATCACCCCCAAATGAATACATTTAATTTCAATGGGGGAAGTTCTATATTCTCAATAAAGTAAAGTGTTTTATAGGCCAGAATGATTTCCAAAAGCTTTATTTCAATTCCACCAATTGCATGAAAAAATTCAACCCATTAGTGAAATTAGCTGATCTTTCATTTAAAGTATCTGATGGCATTGATATAAAATTAGCCCCATTCAATTGTGTGCCAACATGGTCTTCTGACAATGGAGCTGACACAATAACAAGCATGAACTTTTTGTGCAAGTATAAGGAAGAACCATCCAAAATGAGTAAAATTAATTTAGAAAAACAATTATTTTGTTTATATGAAAAGCCATCTTCACCTACTAAAATGTAAATGACTCTCTTCTGTCCTGTATGTTAAATATTTTCTTTTGGCATAATTTTCTTAAAATAATTTCTAACTTGAGTGAATTTACACACAATTCCAATATTGCTACCATTGTAACAAGTGTATTCAGATTATCCTGTGGGGGCAGGCTGCTCAGCTCTATTTCCTGGGCCTATTTATTGCACATACAACTAATCTATATACAGTTTACCCTGGTTTGCCGGACTCTGCTGACAGGCAGCCTGGCGACTCTGTGTATCTGGAAGACAAATAACTGCCAAGTAGCTTTCCCATCACTACTACTTGAGAAGGAGGAAGGGATATCCCTAATAGCACATGTCAGGATCCACTTTGCTTTCTCAGCAAGTGTTTTGTATGCTTTTTTTGAAAAGAAGGACTTAGTTAAATTGTTTCAGAAAAAATGCTGAGGACAAAGGATAGGTCATAGCTGGTTGTCTTTCAGGTTAGCCGCGTGTTAAGGAGAGTAGGGCACTATTCACTGACTGTGAATCCACATACTGTCAGACGAGACCAGGGAAGGAGCTGAGGATAACAACCTCATCCCAGCTTCCTTCAGTACAAGTACACATATTAATGACACATTTTTTTTAAATTAAAAAAAATTCAGTGCCAATTCAAACTGGATAGGATGCCCAGACTGTAGGAGCCCAACCCTGTCACAGGTGAAGGAGATACACTGCTGTCCTACTAGGAACCAGCCTCAACCCAATGTTCCTGGGAACTGCTGACGGGAACTGACCTGCAGGATGGAACCCCCTGGGACTCCTCAGACTCCAGACAGACTACAGAATGTTGTCTATTCAGATTTATTCTGTTCATGGAAAAGCACGGTCCTGGAGTTTCTAGGTCTTATGTGCTTTCACAGAAGATTAGCAGTGTTCTTAGCCAGAATTGCTAGTTCCAAGGCTCCCCTGCTCTCTCAAGGGCCCTGACTAGCATTGAGGCTGTGCTGAGGGTACCTCTGGGCTAGGAGGCATCCACTACGTTTTTGTTCCCTTATCTGTCCAGGCCAAATTGTACTTGCTATTTGTAAATACTTAATTAAAAATTGCATGAAAAAGATCCAGCACTTGGCAGCCATAGTTTAGAATAACGTTGTCTAGTTCTGTTTGCTTGCATGTTAACAGCAAAACCTTCTGGAGGACCCACAAATCATGATATTGAACACGTTTCTGAGGCATTCTGAGCATCAGAGCAAGTGCTAATGGCAATACCTGTATAGACTGCTTGAGATGTCCCAGGCTTATTTCGAGAAGAAAAACTGTAATACTAGTTCTACATGCTCTGAAAGTATGAGTTACGTGTTTCCCAGCCCTCTGGGTCACTGGCCGGGGCATCTGGTGCCCCAATAAAAACTGGCAGCATGGCATGCCTGCAGTGCACCTTACAATATCTAAACAAGGTTTTTATTCTAAAGCAGTATAAAACTGTTCAATAATAAAAAAAATTGCATGAAAAGTGATTGCAAAAATAAAATAATCATTTTTTAAAAAAATATACACTGAATTCTTTGCAATGACTCAATAAACGCAAGTCACTAGAAAGCTCATTAAATTAGGTGTGGGTGAAATTACTGTCAAAATTGGGGATTTGGAGCAAATGGCAGCTGAGTAATAGCTTCTTTGCAACTGAGCACAGTGAGATTGGGAAGAGAAGACTCTAGTCACCTGTGGTTTATGGGCTTTGCTCAGAAACATCCCCGTGGGGACACAGGGAGACAGTGAGAGACACCAACAGGAGGACAAAAGCAGTGGAGAAGTGGCAAGTGGTTGTGTTCCATCCCTCTGAGGCTGTGGAGGCTGCCGCAGATGTACCTACCACAGCAGCAAGATTGCAGACAGGGAAGGCCTTCCTGGTGGGTTGTTTTGTTTTGTTTTTAACTTGAGCACTTAGTTGAATTACCTTGGGAGAACTTGGGTGAGATTACAGGTGACTTTAAGTGTTGTCCAGGGTCTGGGATTGAGCTGCTGGGCCGGAAAGGAGCTATCATTGGCTGTGGGCCACACACAGCAATTGTGGGAAAGCTACCCCGTAAGCTCTGCCCTCAGGGTCGCAGAGTGAGGTCCGGGCTGGGAGACCTTGGGTGAGTTATCTAGTTATCTAAAGGACAGAATAACACCACAGGCCAGGACAGAGATAGAGGGGAAGAGTGGATCCTTCAGTGTTTGGCAGTAGTAGAGCTGCCTTGCAGCCTCAGCCCTTAGGAGCATACAGTGAGGCCCGTTTTGGCACACCTGTTAAATGGGAAGCCACTTCAGGAGAGATCCCAGTGACACATGCTTTCCTGGGAAAGCCTCTGCTTAGTCACGGTTAACAGCTTAAAGTGTCTTTTAAATGAGCTGAGGAGAGATTCAGGATCTCAACCCTGTGGGTTTTGAGGGCAAAGAAGTCAGCAGAGGCCTCCACTCTTCATTTTATGCAGGTATATCAGCACCATGATAAGCATCTCATACCCCCAGAAGATCACCTGTTGTCCAGACAATATTCAGCAAAATATATATACTGCTTTGTTTTGGGATTGTTTTTCCCCTTATTTAAAAAATTTCAACTTTTTCCCCCCATATTTTTCTTTTTTTTTTTTTCTTTCTTCATTTTTCTAGTGTAAATATAATTTTCCAATGTTGCCTTCTTTAATAATAAGAACTTCATTTTGGCTAGTGTTTCTGCCCCTGTTATTTGGTTTTTCCCCCAGTTTTATCCTGTAAGGTTTGCTGTTTGTTTGTTTTGGTTTGATTTGGAGTATTTTTGTTTTACCTCTCTATTTGTTGTGGGGGTACTGTGTCTGCTCAGGCTGGCAAAGAGCTATTGACATCAAGGAAACCACCCAACCCAGCACCCCCAGAGGTTGGAGGATTTAACGATATAAGTCAAAGAGCCCTACTGTGTACCTTTATTACTCTTGTCTCACTTTCTCCGCCTCACTTCTGTTTGTCCATATTCCCTTTTACTCACCACCTCTCCTTTCTCTTTTTTCTTTTTAAAAATATTTTCTCCCTTCTTGTTCTTCAATCTTCTCAACCTTTTAGTCCTGTACCAAAAGGACTCATCAAAACCTTAGGTCAGAGGCATGGCAACTTAAAGAGTGAGAGGAAGTGAAAGGAAAATTACAGCAAAGAAATAGATAAAGGAAAACACTCATGAGGAAGAAACAGCAGAAATATCCTGGCAACATGAAAAACCAGTGAAGAGCAACCCCCTTAATGAACCATGAGGTAGGTACTGCAAAGGATTCTATCTATAAAGAAATGTTAGAAATTATAGAAAGGGAATTTCAGCTACAGATGATGAAAACAAAGAAGGAAATTGCTGAGAAAGTGGCAAATAACCAAAAGGAAATCCAAAAACAGAATCAAATAAGAGTTGAATGATATGAAGAATATAGAAAGGATGTAGCAAGGCTGAAGGAATTGAAGAAGTCAATTAGAGAACTTAAATATATAGTACAAAGTAAGAATAACAGATTAGACCATGCAAAAGAAAGAATCTCAGAGGTAGAGGACAAAGCTCTTGAGATAAATCAGATAGTTAAAGAGGCAGAAAAAAAGAGAAAGAAAGCAAAACGTTCACTGGTAGAATTAGGGGACTTCATGAAGCCTTCAAATGTATGAGTTATAGGTAGCCCAGAAGGGGAAGAAGAATATCCCAAAGGAATGGAAGCCATACTAGAGAATATTATAAATGAAAATTTCCCAAATATCACCAAAGATTCTGACACACTCCCTTTCAGAGGGATATCAGATCCCACGTTGCCTCAACTCAAACAGAGATTCTCCATGACATATTGTGATGAACCTTTCCAAAGTCAAGACAAAAGAAAAGATTCTGTAAGCTGCCAGGAATAAGTGCCAATTGACCTATGGGGCAAATCCATCAGGGTGACTATAGACTTCTCTAATGAATTTTTAAACCCAGAAATTCTGGGCCAGAATTTTATATTCTGCTAAGCTCAGGTTTAAAATTGACAAAGAAATCAAATATTTTACTGATATGCAAACATTGAGGAAAATTGCCATAAGACCAGCCCTATAGCAAATACTTCAACCTGTTCTACATACTGATGATCACAATGCACCAGCAAAGTAAGAACTCAGAAATTAAAGGACAGAACCTAGCTTCGACAATGATGCACAACATAAAACTAAGCAATAGACATTCAGAAATAGATGAATAGAATTCTACCACACTTATCAATTATCTCAATAAATGTTCATGGCTTGAATTTCCTACTGAGGAGGCATAGATTGGCTGACTGGATTAAAAAATACAAGCCATCCATTTGCTGCCTGCAGGAAACACACCTAGCTGCAAAAGACAAATTAAAACTCCGAGTTAAGAGTTGGAAAACAATTTTTCAGGCAAATGTAATTCAGAAGAAAAGAAGAGTTGCAGTCTTATTTTCAGATACATGTGGATTTAAAGCAACTAAAGTCAAAAAAGACAGATGGTCACTGTATATTGTTCAAGGGAAAAATACAACAAGAAGAAATTTCAATTCTAAATATTTATGCATCCAATTTAAATACACCCAGATTCTTGAAACAGACCTTACTCAGTCTGAGTAATATGATATCCTATAATACCATAATAACAGGAGACTTTAACACTCCACTTACAGAGCTGAACAGATCCTCTAAACAGCAATTAAACAAAGACATAAGGGACTTAAATGAGACCTTAGGACAACTATGTTTGATAGACGCATATAGAACATTCCATCCCAAAGATAAAGCATATACATTCTTCTCATCGCCCCATGGAACGTTTTCCAAAATTGATCATATCCTAGGACACAAAACAAATCTCACCAGAATCAAAAGAATTGAGATTTAACCTTGCATCTTCTCAGACCACAAGGCATTAAAGGTTGAACTCAACTCCAACAAAAACGTTCAACCCAACACAAAGGCATGGAAATTAACAACCTTCTGTTGAATTAGAGTTGGGTGCAGGAAGAAATAAAAGAAGAAATCATTAACTTCATTGAGCATAACAACAATGAAGACATAAGCTACCAAAACCTGTGGGATACTGCAAAAGCATTTTTGAGAGGAAAAGTTATTGCTTTAGATGCCTACATTTGAAAAGCAGAAAGAGAGTGTATCAACAAACTAAGAAGCCATCTTAGGGAATTAGAAAGTGAAGACCAATCTAAGACTAAACCCAGTAGAAGAAAAAAAATATTCAAAATTAAACCAGAGATCAATGAAATTGAAAAAAGAAGAATCATTCAGAAAATTAATGAAACAAGGAGTTGTTTTTTTTGAAAAAAAATAAATAAAACAGATATACTTTTGGCCAGACTAATTAGAAACAAAGAAGTAAAATCTCTAGTAACCTTAGTCAGAAATGATAAAGAGGAAATAACAACAGATGCCACAGAGATACAAGAGATTATCTCTGAATATTATGAGACACTCTATGCCCAGCAATTTGACAATGTGAAGGAAATGAATCAATATTTGGAATCACACCCTCTCCATAGACTTATCCAGGAAGAAATAGATCTTCTGAACAGACCAATTTCTAGCACTAAGATCAAAGAAACAATAAAAAATCTCCCCACCAAAAAATGCCCTGGTCCAGATGGATTCATATCAGAATTCTATCAAACATTCAAAAAAGAGCTTATTCCCATACAGCAGAAATTATTCCAAAAAACTGAGAAGGAAGGAATTTTTCCCCAACACATTCTACAAAGCAAATATCACCCTGATACCAAAACCAGAAAAAGACCCAGCTAAAAAGGAGAATTTCAGACCAATTTCACTAATGAATATGGATGCAAAAATTCTCAACAAAATCCTACCCAATAGATTACAGCTTATAATCAAAAAAGTCATGCATCATGATCAAGTAGGTTTCATGCCAGGGATGCAAGACTGGTTTAACGTACACAAGTCCATAAATGTTATCCACCATATCAACAGAAGCAAAAACAAAGACCAAATGATCCTCTCAATAGATGAAGAAAAAGCATTCGATAAAATCCAGCATCCTTTTCTAATTAGAACACCGAAGAGTATAGGCATAGGCAGCAAATTTCTTAAATGGATTGAAGCTATCTATGACAAATGCACAGCTAATATTTTACTGAATGGAGTAAAACTGAAAGCTTTTCCACTTAGAACTGGAACCAGATGAGATTGTCCTCTGTCACTGCTATTATTCAACATAGTGGTGGAAGTTCTAGCCAATACAATCAGGCAAGAGAAGGAAATAAAGAGCATCCAAATGGGAGCAGAGGAGGTCAAACTCTCCCTTTTTGCTGATGATATGATCGTATACTTAGAGACCCCCAAAAGACTCAACCACGAGACTCTTGGAAGTCATCAAAAAATACAGTAATGTCTCAGGATATAAAATCAATGTCCGCAAGTCAGTAGCCTTTGTATACATCAATAACAGCCAAGAGAAGCTAATTAAGGACACAACTCCCTTCACTATAGCTTCAAGGAAAATGAAATACCTAAGAATGTACCTTAAAAAGTAGGTGAACGACCTCTATAAAGAAAATTATGAAACCCTAAGAAAGGAAATAGCAAAAGATATTAACAAATGGAAGAACATACCATGCTCATGGCTGAGAAGAATCAACATCCCGGAGGAAGAGCAAGATGGTGGCCGAGTAACAGCTTCCTTGCAACTGGGCACTGTGAGTCTGAGGAGAGAAGACTTCAGGCATCTCTGGCTGGTGGCATCTGCCCAGAAACATCCCTTTGGGGACACAGGGAGTCAGTGAAAGATTTATGGACCCCACGAGGAGGACAAAAGCAATAAGTACAGCAACAGTGAGATTGCAAACTGGAAAGTCCTTACCTGTGAGCTGGTTTGATTTCTTTTCTTTTCTTTTCTTTTCTTTTCTTTTCTTTTCTTTTCTTTTCTTTTCTTTTCTTTTCTTTTCTTTTCTTTCTTTTTTTTTGGCACTCAGTTGAAATACCTTGGGAGAACTTGGGCAAGAGTGCAGAGGACTTTAAGCTTTGTCTGGGGCCCCAGAGTGAGCCGCTGAGCTAGACGGAGCTAATAATGTTCAGCTGTGGGCCGTCTAGAGCCATTGTGGGAGAACTGCCCTGGCAAGCTCCACCCTCTGGCTGGCAGAGCAAGAATCTGGCAAGAGCGAGTAACCTAGTGACTGAATAGCCTAAAGGCAGGAACTGAGACACCTTACAGCGTTGGCCCTCAGAGGCATAGAGTGAGAACTGTTTTAGCACACTGGATAAGTGGCTGTTATTGATGTATACAAAGGCTACTGACATCCCAGTGACATGTGCTTTCCTGGGAAAGCTTCCTAAGCCAAGGTTAGCAGTTTAAAGTGCCTTTTAAGTGGACTGAGGAGAAATTTAGGCTCTCCACCTTCCAGGGTTTGAGAAATCATCAGAGGCCACCAGTCTCCAACTCCTACAGCTGTATCAGCATTGTGATTAACATTTCATCCCCAGATGATCACCTGTTGCCCAGAAAATATTCAGCAAGCTATATATATATACTGCTTTGTTTTGTTTTGGGTTTTTGGTTTTTAATTTCAACATTTTCTCTATAGATTTTTCTTTTCTTTTTCTTTCTTTCTTTTATTTCTTCATTATTCTAGTTTAAATATAATTTTCCATTGTTGCCCTTTTCAACAATTAGAACTTCATTTTTGCTAGTGTTTCTACCCCTATTATTTATTTCTTCCCCCAATTTCATCCTATAAAGTTTTCTGTTTTCTTGTTTTGGTTTGATTTATAGCATTTTTTGTCTTTCCTCTTTACTTGGTGGAGTTAGGGTACTGTATCCAAGCAGGCTAACAAAGAGCTGCTGACCACAAGGGAACCACCCAACTCAGTACCCCCAGACGTTGTGGGTTTTTAAGGTTGGGTCAATGTACCCTACTGTACACCTATATTTCTCTTTCTCCCTGCTTCTGTGCCTCTCTTCTTTTGGTAAATATTCTCATTTACTCCCCACCCCCCTTTCTCTTTTTTCCTTTCCTTCTTTCGTCCTTCCTTTTCTTTCTATCTTTTTCCCCTTCCTTCTTTTCAACCTTCTCATCCCTCTGGTCTTGTATCAAAAGGACTCATCAAAACCCTAGCCAAGAGGCACAGCAACTTAAAGAGCAAGAGGAAGTGAAAGGAAAACTAGGGCAAGGAAACAGATAAAAGAAATTACTCATGAGGAAGAATGAGCAGTAAAATTCTGGCAACATGAAAAAAAAATCCAGAGCAACCCTCACAAGGGACCATGAGTTAGTACTGCAGAAGACTCCACCTATAAAGAAATGTTAGAAAGGGAATTTAGAATACAGATGATGAAAACAATGAAGGAAATAATGGAAACAATGAAGGAAACTGCTGATAAAGTGGAAAATAACCAAAAGGAAATCCAAAAAAACAGAATCAAGTAAAAGATGAATGATATGAAGAATATAGAAAGGATATAGCAGAGCTGAAGGAACTGAAGCAGCCAATTAGGGAACTTAAAGATGCAACAGAAAGAATCAACAACAAATTAGACCATGCAGAAGGAAGAATCTCAGAGGTAGAGGACAAAGCCCTTGAGATAACTCAGATAGTTAAAGAGGCAGAAAAGTAGAGAGAGGAAGCAGAATGTTCACTGACAGAATTATGGGACTTTATGACGCATTCAAACATACAAGTTATAGATATCCAAGAAGGGGAAGAAGAATGTCCCAGGGGAATGGAAGCCATACTAGAGAATATTATAAATGAAAATTTCCCAAATATCACCAAAGATTCTGACACACTACTTTCAGAAGTGAGATGACACCCTAGGTCACCTCAACTCTAACCGAGCTTCTCCAAGACACATTGTGATGAACCTGTCCAAAGTCAAGACAAAAGAAAATATTCTCCAACCTACCAGGAGTAAGTTCCAGTTGACCTGCAGGGACAAATCCATCAGGGTGAATGTAGACTTCTCTAATGAAAATTTTCAAGCAAGAAACAGTGGTCATCTACCTTTAGTCTACTTAAACAGAAAAATTTCCAGCCCAGAATTCTATATCCTGCTAAGATAAGCTTTAAAATTGATGGAGAAATCAAATCATTTTCTGATATACAAACATTGAGGAAATTTGCCACAACAAGACCTGTGCTACAGGAAATACTTCAACCTGTTCTACACACGGGTGATCACAATGGATCAAAGTAAGCAATGCAGCAAAGTGAGAACTCAGAAATTTAGGACAGAACCTAACTTCCACACTAATGTAAAAGGTAAAACTAAGCAATGGATTCTCACAAAATAAGGTGAATAGAATAGTACCACACTTATCAATCATCTCAATAAATGTTAATGGCTTGAATTCCCCAGTGAAGAGGCATAGATTGGCTGACTGAATTAAAAAACACAAGCCATTCATTTGCTGTCTTCAGGAAACACACCTAGCTTCAAAACACAAATTAGAACTCCAAGTTAAGGGTTGGAAGACAATTTTTCAGGCAAATGTAATTCAGAAGAATAGAGGAGTTGTAGTCTTCTTTTCAGATACACGTGGATTTAAAGCAACTAAAGTCAAAATAGACAAAGATGGTCACTTTATATTGTTCAAGGGAAAAATACAACAAGAAGAAATTTCAATTCTAAATATTTATGCATCAATTTAAATACTCCCAGATTCTTGAAACAGACCTTACTCAGTCTAAGCAATATGATATCCTATAATACCATAATAACATAAGACGTTAATACTCCACTTACAGAGCTGAACAGATCCTCTAAATAGCAATTAAACAAAGACATAAGGGACTTAAATGAGACCCTAGAACAACTGTGCTTGATAGATGCATATAGAACACTCCATCCCAAGATAAAGAATATACATTCTTCTCATCGCCCCATGGAACATCTTCCAAAATTGATCATATCCTAGGACACACCAGAATCAAAAGAATTGAGGTTTAACCTTGTATCTTCTCAAACCACAAGGCATTAAAGGTTGAACTCAACTCCAACAAAAACGTTCAACCCAACACAAAGGCATGGAGATTAAACAACCTTCTGTTGAATGAAAGTTGGGTGCAGGAAGAAATAAAAGAGGAAATTATTAACTTCATTGAGCATAACAACAATGAAGACATAAGCTACCAAAACCTGTGGGATACTGCAAAAGCACTTTTGAGAGGAAAATTATTGCTTTAGATGCCTACATTTGAAAAACAGACCTTATCATCAAACTCACAAGCCATCTACAATCTAAGCCTAAACCCAGGAGAAGAAAAGAAATATTCAAAAGTAAATCAGAGATCAATGAAATTGAAAACAAAGAAAACAATCAATGAAACAAGGAGTTGGTTTTTTTGAAAAATAAATAAAATAGACAAACCTTTGTCCAGACTAACTAGAAATAGAAAAGGAAAATCTCTAGTAACCTTAATCAGAAATGATAAAGAGGAAATAGCAACTGATGCCACAGAGATACAAGAGATTATCTCTGAATACTACCAAAACTCTATGCCCAGAAATTTGACAATGTGAAGGAAATGGATCAATATTTAAAATCACACCTTCTCCTTACACATAATAAGGAAGAAATTGAGCTCCTGAACACACCAATTTCAACCACTGAGATTAAAGAAACAATAAAAAAGCTTTCAACAGATAAATGCCCTGCTCCGGATGGCTTCACACCAGAATTCTATCAATTCTGTTGACTCCTGGAAGTCACCAAAAAATACAGTAATGTCTCAGGATATAAAATCAATGTCCACAAGTCAGTTGCCTTTGTATACACCAATAACAGTCAAGATGAGAGGCTAATTAAGGACACAATTCCCTTCACCATAGCTTCAAGGAAAATGAAATACCTAGGAATACACATAACAAAGGAGGTGAAGGACCTCTATAAAGAAAATTATGAAATTCTAAGAAAGGAAATAGCAGAGGATATTAACAAATGGAAGAACATACCATGCTCATGGCTGGGAAGAATCAACATTGTTAAAATGTCTTTACTTCCCAAAGTAATCTACCTATTGAATGCCATTTCTATAAAGATACCAACATCGTACTTTCAAGATTTTGAAAAAATGATTCTGTGTTTTGTATGGAACCAGAAAAAACCCGTATAGCTAAGGCAGTTCGTAGTAATAAAAACAAAGGTGGGGGCATCACCATGCCAGATTTTAGGCTATACTACAAAGCCATAGTAGTTAAGACAGCATGGTACTGGCACAAAAATAGAGACATAAACATTTGGAATCGAATAGAAAACCAGGAAAGGAAACAAACATCTTACAACCACCTAATCTTTGATAAACCAAACAAGAACATATCTTGGGGAAAAGACTCCCTATTCAATAAATAGTGCTGGGAGAACTAGATATCCACATGTAAAAGACTGAAAATGGACCCACACCTTTCTCCACTCACAAAAATTGATTCAAGATGGATAAAGGACTTAAATTTAAGGCATGAAACAATAAAAAATACTCAAAGAAGGCATTGGAAAAACACTGGAAGATATTGGCCTAGGAAAAGACTTCATGAAGAAGACTGCCATGGCAATTCCAACAATAACAAAAATAAACAAATAGGACTTAATTAAACTGAAAAGCTTCTGTACAGCTAAGGAGACAACAACCAAAACAAATAGACAACCTACACAATGGGAAACAATATTTGCATATTTTGAATCAGGCCAAAGCTTGATAACTAGGATCTATAGAAAACTCAAATTAATCCACGTGAAAAAAGCCAACAATCCCATATATCAATGGGCAAGAGACATGAATAGAACCTTCTCTAAAGAAGACAGACAAATGGCTAACCAACATATGAAAAAATCCTCATCATCCCTCATTATTAGAAAAATGCAAATCAAAACCACCCTGAGATACCATGTAACCCCAGCGAGAATGGCCCACATCAAAAAATCTCAAAACTGGCATGGATGCCATGGATGCCATGCTGGCATGGATGTGGAGAGAAGGGTACACTTTTACACTGCTGGTGGGACTGCAAACTAGTACAACCTTTTTGGAAGGAAGTATGGAGAAACTTCAAAGAACTCAAGCTAGACCTCCCATTTGATCTTGCAATTTCATTACTGGGCATCTACCTTTTAGAAGGAAAAAAAAATTCTTTTATCATAAGGACATTTGCACTAGACTGTTTATCGCAGCTCAATTTACAATCGCCAAAATGTGGAAACAACCTAAATGCCCCAAATCAGGAATGCATTAAGCTGGGGCAGCACCTGTGGCTCAGTGGGTAGGAAGCCGGCCTCATATACTGAGAGTGGCAGGTTTGAACCCAGCCCTGGCCAAATCGCAACAAAAAAAAAAAATAGCTGGGTATTGTGGCAGGCACCTGTAGTCCCAGCTACTTGGGAGACTGAGACAAGAGAATTGCCTAAACCCAGGAGTTGGAGGTTGCTGTGAGCTGTGACACCACGCACCCAACAGCTATTATAAAATTATTAGGCCCCATTTCAATACTACTGTGTCCTAGAGAATAGGGAGGCCCAAGGAGAGGCTGAGAGATGCAGGAATGCCAGAACAGTCAGAACACACACGACATTTATCAATTAAGTTTGCCATCTTACATGGGGATGGCTTGTGGTCCCCCAAAACAATTACAATGTTAACATTAAAGATCACTGATCACAGATCACCATAACAGATATAATAATATTGAAAATGTTTGAAATATTGAGATAATTACCAAAATGTGACACAGAGACATAAAGTGAACTCATCCTGTTGGGAAAATGGAGCTACTAAACTTGCGGAATGTGGGGTTGCCACAAACTTTCAATTGATGCACACATTATTTGCAAAGAATAGTAAAAGAAGGCATGCCTATATTCCTCATGATGCCTGACACAGCTGGGGCAAAATAAATGCATGCTGACAAATGAATAAATGAAGGAATGAATGGGATGAGTTTATATATTTTTATTCTACAAATATTTACTGAGCACGTCCTCTGGGCTGGGTTTTGAAGCTCTCAGAATTAGACCCAGTCTTTGTCCTCAAAAAGCTAACTAACAGAATAGCTTCAAAAGTTAAAATTCAGGACCAAATGTCCTCAGAGGGTACTGACTAATGCAGGAAGCTGCATCTCTAACTCTAGCTTTGTCCACACAGGTCTCGCAAAACAATTTTCCTTTTTAGGCTTCCTAGAATCCTTTGTCATGTCCAAGAAGGCACTATCCCAGCTCAGACCCCCAGCTCTGGAAAATCAGCCAGAATTTGGTCCCTTGGGATTGATGCTCATCCTGGTTCTCCTGGGTAGTTCATTACCCGAGTCTCCCTGACATTTCCTCTCCATGCCCACCTGGAGCTGCCGCTGCCTCTCAGCCTCCCTCTGGGCTTCCAGCTGCCCCTGGGTCCACTTTAGCTTGGCCCGTAGCTCTTCTAACACCTCTTCCACTGGCTGATCCTGCTTCTTCTGTTTTCCTGTGGGGTCCATGCAAAGACAGGTGACCAGTTTAAATCAAAAAATCAAGGGAATATAGTTTTTCACCCTTGTGATCAGTCACACCTTTGCGATCAGTCACTTAGTACACTGACCTTGAAGGGACATAAGCTCCCTGACCCTCTGTTTCCCCAAATAGCAAAATGGAGATGATAATAATAGCACCTAGCTCAGAGAGTTATTATGAGGATAAAATGTGATAATACCAAGTGCTTAGCATAGTGACAGGAACAACAGCTGGGTCAATGCGAACTATTATTGTATTGTCACTTAAAATAAATATTTTGACAGTATTGACACATGGAAATAAAAATGCAAAATTACTATAGTAACAGAACCAGGATACCCAATATTATATACACAAAAATTATTAATACAAAGAGCGTATCTATGTATCCTGACAGCAGAGAGGAATTGAAGATAATGAAAATAATTGTAGTTTTTTTAACTTTTTTTAATAACATAGCATGATTTAAATATAATTTTAAATTTTAAATTAAAAAAGGCACCATGCATTATGAAGGAATATTTTAACCAAGATTAATGTAAGTGTATGCTTTAAATTTTTTAAGTTAAAAAAAAAAAAAAAGATTCCAAATGAATTATAAAAGACCATTCTAACTAAAACACATACTGGTAAAATAGGAGTTAAAAATTAATGAAAAGTTATCCATAGTATTTGAACATTTTTTATCTTTTAAATATACTTAGCAATTACTAGATAGAGGTACTGTTAATAAAACTCCAAGGCTTTTCTTTGAAAAGAGATCCGTCTTTTCTATTCTTTTCTTTCTTTCTTTTTTTTTTTTTATAGACAGAATCTCACTTTATTGCCCTTGGTAGAGTGTCGAGGCATCACAGCTCACAGCAACCTCCAGCTCCTGGACTTAAGCGATTCTCTTGCCTCAGCCTCCCCAGTAGCTGGGACTACAGGGGCCCACCACAACGCCTGGCTATTTTTTGTTGCAGTTTGGCCGGGGCCAAGGTTTGAACCTGCCGGACATTTTGGAAACAAGTAATTTTTAGTTGCAGAAGAATTAATTTGTTTTAATTAAAGCCTGAGAATAAAAAGATCATGAATATTAAGGCAGTGGCCTTAAGAATACATTTTCTCTCTTCTTATGGCACTTTACATTAAGAAAGTAATAAAAGATATGCACACAAAAGAAATATGCACAAAGATTGATAATAGAAAAAAATTTTTAGTAAGCCATTTATTTAATAGGAGGAAATTTTGAAATAAATTACAATAGCCACTGGTAGAATATTATTCAGCCATTAAAAATCATGCGTTCAGGCTGAGTGCCTATAGCTCGGTGGTTAGAGTGCCAGCCACATACACGGGGGCTGGTGGGTTTGAATTCTGCCTGGGCCTGCTAAGCAACAATGACAACTATAACAAACAAAATAGACAGGTGTTGTGGCGGGCACCTGTAGTGCCAGCTACTTGGGAGGCTGAGGCAAGAGAATCGCGTAAGCCCAAGAGTTTGAGGCTGCTGGAGCTGTGACACCACAGCACTCTACCGAGGGCAACATAATAAGACTCTGTCTCAAAAAAAAATAAAAAATTCATGCTTTCAAAAATAATTTAATAACATCAGCAAATCTGATCATTGAGGGTACAAGAAACCAGGTTATACTGATTGGATTTGTTAGGTAAAGTCCCTCTTACAATCGTGTTTTGCACCCAAAAGATATGGCACACACCAGACCCCACCCCACCCGGCTCCTTCCCTCTCTCTGCTCTTTCCTTCCTCACCCCTCCCTCATTTTTTCTCTCTCTACTCTCCCCTTCCCCCACCCCTACCATGTCATTAATTGTCATTAATTGTCCTCATATCAAAATTGGGTACATAAATATGATATATTCTTAAGTGAAAATAAGCAATGGTCAAAGTGTATATATACTATATGATTATATATGTCTACAAATAAAATGACAGAGAAAATATCAAAATATTAACTGCTGGTGATATTGTTCATGGTTTCTCTTTTCTTGTATTTAAATTTTCCATACCAAAGACATATTTTTCTCAGAAAAAATATTTTTAAGACATGGAAAGTATGTTTTCCCTAGCAGCCTTCCACGCAGACCCAAGAAGAATTAGAAAGATAATAAATGCATAGTAACCAGGTAGAAGTTACTATTTTAAAACTCTAAATCTATTCTTTGAAAAGGGAATTAAAATGATGGAAAACAGGAGAAAAGTTTAATTAGCAGGATTTTTTATATGTATATTTATTTTATGTTTTAATAGCTATTTGTTATTGAACTTCAACAAATGGACATAAAGTACACAAATCTCTTTATAGAGAAAATGTACAGCCTTGATACACATTTTGATTAAGTCATAATAAGCTCAGGTACAAAGAAAAGTCAAAGAACTGGTCTGACTACCCATTTGCCCCATTTAAGCTCCTCACTAGCTAGTCTCACAGAATCGCAGATTCATAGAAGGTAAGAGCCCTTCAAAGTCACTCCATCTGACTGCGCCATTTGCAGTGTAGGCCACCAAGACACAGAAAAGGAAGCACTGACCTAGGTCACACAATGGATAGAGACAAAACTAAGACTGGAATCTACCTGTCCAACTCCCATACAAATGATCAGAAACCCTTCCAACCCAAGTGAGATCATTCCATCCTCAACTCGATCATGACGGTCTGAGAGTAGGTCTGGGCGATATATGTGCCCCTCACCCACTGAACACCAGCACCAGGCCCTTCCACAGTTTCAGAAGAGCCCCGGGCTGCTGTCTGGACTCACCACCTTCTGCCACGCCTGCATGCCTGCGCTGGATGTGGCCCCGAAGAAAGGTGGCATTCATGAACGTCTTGTCACACAAGTGGCACTACACAGAGGAGAAGCAATGGGGAGTGCAGGATTAGATCACCTGAGTCAGCCTAGGATTTTCCCTGTATCAAAACTTCCATTCCCTTGGGACCCCTGGGTTGCCTCAGAAATGAAGAATTGGATTTACTGAGTGACATCAACCCAAGCTACCCATTAGAACTCCTGAGGAGCTTTAAAATATCAAGTCAGACAAGTAAGTTCGAGAATTCATCCTAGAAACAGTGCCACATACATCATTGCTAAATATCACTACACAGTCACCAGATGGTCAAAGGGAGTACTTTAAAGGTGACTAGTATGCTCAGCAAGGAAGAATGTAGCACCTTTTCTAGGATGAATTTGCAAACTTAATTGTCCACCCTCATATTACCCATGCCCTGGGAAACTGTGAATACTGACTGGATATTTGACGATACTAAAGAACTTCGGTTGATTTTTCAGATTTTTGTGATGATGGTGCTGTGACGCTTAGAAGTGGGAGTCCTTGACTTTTAGAGATACCTACTGAAATATTATAAATAAAATTGTGAGTAATATGCTTCAAAATAATGCAGGAGTGTGGGAAAGTAGCCAGGGGGAACAAACCCAACAACATTGGCCTCGAGTCAATAACTGTTGATGAAGGTTCATTATAATATTCTTTCTACTTTTGTATGTGTTTGAAATTTTCCATAATAAAAATTTTTTAAATTATATAATAAAATGTATGTCTCATACTAGGGTTGAGAGCCACCAGCAGCAATAATTCCACATCCCTCTCCTAAAGCATCTCAAACACTGAGAATCTATCATACCATCTTTCCACTGTAAAACTTCAGAATTCTTCTCAACGTCGCTTTGGAGGCTGCCACTGCTAGTTAATCAGAGTTATAGGGCAGATTATTTGCTAACTTAGCAGATAGGCAAATGCTACAGAAATTGTTAGTTGTCCCCCAATACCCATTTTCCCCTTTCTTCTTTGACAACAGAAACTCTGATTTTTAGCTGGTGCTGAAGCCAGTGAGAATAAACAGTGCATGTCCAGTCTCCTGGCAACCACGTATGACCATGTGAATTATTACTGAAAGGGTTCTAACCCTTAATCACAATGTCAGATCAATCATATCAATTACCATTTTATTAATTAATACTCTATCTTTCCCACTATGATGTTGTAATACAATAAGAATATATATTTGATCTTCATCCCTAACTCCTGGCATAGAACTACTAAAACATTTATAATTTCCTGAATGATAGGGGTGATAAAAGCATCTTTTGTAACAATATTTGGAATTAGTCCCCAGCTTGCGACACAAGGGCTTCTGAGATCCTTGGAATCTCCAGAGTGATAAGAGCATCTTTTGTATGCTAATGGAATGACTGGTGGCTGGGGGCCCCTGGATGACTTCAGGATGGGAGATGGGGTCCTGAAAGACAAAGCCATGATTAGAAGATTGAAACTTTTAGCCCTATCATCCTCCATTAGCCTCCATAAAAACTCTAAATGGTAAGATTTAGAAAGTTGCCAGATCGGTGAATGTATTGAAGGTGATGGGAGGGTGGCACACCCAGAGAGGGTGGGGAGCTCTGAGCCTCTTCTCCCATCCCTTGCTCTATGCCTCTCTTCCATTTGATTATTCTGGAGTTTCATCTTTTATAATAAACCAGTGATAAAGTATCTTCCTGAGTTCTACAAGCCACATTCTACCAAATCTTTAAACCAGAGGAAAGTGTTGTGGAAACCTCTAATTTATAGCAGTTAGTCAAAAGTTTAGGAGGCCTGGGACTTGCAATTGGCATCCAAGACAGGTCCAGTCTTGTGGGACTGATCCCTTATCATGTGGAGTCTGATGCTAACTCCAAGTAGATAGGTGTCAGAATTGAATTAAAGGACATTCAGCTGGTGTTGAAGAACTGGTTGGTATGGAGGGAAAGCCCCACATATTTGGTGCTAGGAGTATTGTGAATAGAAACAAGTCACCCACCCATTCACCCACAGACTACAAATTTCTTAAAAATTAGAACAAGCATAACTTGCACCTGCATCTCAGAGCCTGGCACAGGCCTAGACACCATGACCACTTATTATAGGGCAAATATCCCCAATCCACACTTTCCATGGAGATAGATTCAAATGCTCAAACACTGCTCTGGATAATGAACTTGGTTAAATAATAAAGTCACTTTTCCAAAATGGGCCTGGGTCCACCAATCCCTTGTCACACTGATTATACACATATATTTACAAACCCCTCTCACACTCCTTGACATAACAACTCTCTAGGGTGACACCTGTGGCTCAAGGAGTAGGGTGCCAGACCCATATACCCAGGGTGGCTGGTTGGAACCTGGCCCCGGCCAAACTGCAACAACAATTAAAAAAAAAAAAAAAAAAAAAAAACTCTCTACACACACACACACTCACACCCTCCATAAGTACACACATTCTCTCTCTTTCACACACACACACACCATAAATCTTTATGTACACACTTCAGAGTTATATACTTCATAATAAACCAGTAGATGTACACATTATACATCACACAGTCTACATATACACAGATACTATACACAGAGGTATCCTCCAAGCATTCATACACACACATTAAATACACACACATTCACACCATCCACAAACATGCACACCCTCTATACATTCATACATACACATACCCTGTCCACAAATGCATGCAAGCCCCACAGGCACACTTCCCACATGTATACAGTCCCCTCCACACACACACATACACACCCTGCAGAAACTAATGAGACATACTCAGGCTCTCTGGCCCTGAGGAGAATCTCTAAAATCTGCTCCTAACGGGGGAGCCTGGCCCACAGTGACGTGGCCAGGGCAGCACCCTCCCACCCTCCCCACTGGTGGAGAGTCCTTACCATGTGGTAGCTGTGGGCACCTGTTTGCATCAGCAGCTGCTGCAGGGTGCTAATCATCTTGCCACGCCGGCGGCTCTCCTCCCGCACACCCTTGAGCTCATCGGCCTGGCGTCCCAGTTCCTGCTGCCCACGCTGCTGCTGGCCCAGGCTGGCCTGCAGCCGCGCCTCCAGCTGGGCGACGCTGGCGCTCAGGCACTCCTGGCAGTGCAGCAGGTACTCGATGATGAGCTGTGCCAGGCGCAGCACCTTGAGCAGTGCCGGGTCCACGGGCTGCCCACAGCGACTGCACACCTCTCGGTCCAAGTTACAGAAGGTAACACCAGTGATATTCTCCTGCAGAGTGGCCACGTCCAGCTCCCGGACCACACGGTCCACATCTAGGGCACTAATGCGCCTCCAGTCCATGCTCTCATGGTGGCCGGACTGAAACTTGAAGATGGGAAATGTATAGGGCCCAAAGAGGGGGCTGTTGAGGCCCTCAGCAGTGATAGCTGGGGACTGCATAGGCAGGGGAAGATCTGAGCTGACCACCAGAGAAGGGTGCCACCAAGGGCACGGCAGCAGGCCAAATTGCTGAGAGAAAACCTGGAAAACAAGAAGAGAATTCAGCTTAGGTAAGGTGTGCAGCCGCATGTACTCAAACAGTTGGCCAGCAAGAGCCTAAGCAGGGTGAGGTGAGCTGTCTGCACAGCAGCTGCAGTGTGCGTGGGGTGCTCTGCATGGCCAGAGCTGCGTGGAAGGGTGCTCTGCAATTGTGCAGACTTGGGTTCTAATCCTCAGCTTTGGGAAACTCCCTCCACATCTTTAAGCTTCCTGTCTATATGAAGAGTCGTGGGGCCCACTTTGCAGGCTTGTGGTTAGGAACGAGGCAGCTGAAGCATCCAGCCTAGTTCCTGGCCCCTAGCTGATCCTCAGGAAACCCCCATCCCACTTCCACTGCAGGAGCACCTGGCAGAGGTCTTTGTCAGTGGGGAGCTGTAAAATTTAGGAGAGAGTCCTTCTGCAACCCAGTATTTACCTCAGGATAAAGCCCAACCTGCTAAGGTACATACACACAGCTAAGGTAATTACAGGATTTCAGGGAAACACGGGTGGACTACATTTCCCAGCTTCCCCAGCAATAAGGTGTAATCATATGGCTCAGTTCTGTCCCCTGGAAGGAGAATGAAATGGTGTACATGGCAGCCAAGAGGGCTGAAGAGAGCCACCGGGTCTCTGCTTAACGTACAGGGATAGGTGAAATCATACCTAACGGGTACCACACACACTGTCGGAGTAACGGCACACTTATAACTTGGATTTAAGCAGTATGAAAGCGATCCATGTAACCAAAACATTTGCATCTCCATAAAATTCTGAAATGAATAAATAAATGTTTAAAATCTAACAGTTAGTAAAAAGAGCTCTAGTCTGTTGCCCAAAGTCTCACATTCTACTCTCCACACTCTTCATAGGAAATTGTTCTCTTTAAAGAGTAATTTGATATCAAAGGGAATTTAAACATTCCACCACTAAAAATTATAATTTACCCTTCTAGTCAAACTCATATGTGCAAACTCATATGTGAAAAGCTACTTGTGAAAAAAAAGTCATCATCATATCATTTGTAAAAGCAAAGCACAAGAAAAAGTACAAGAAAACAAAGTACAATAAGGGACACAAATGTTATCTCCATACAATGAAATATTATGCAGCTATTGATAGGTATAAGACAGGTCTACATGTGTTAATATGAAATAATAATCTCCTATATATGTACACATACAAACAAAAATACACACATATACTTCTATTTCTGTTTTAATGATATACTGTATACACTCTAGTATAAGCCAAGTTTTTTTTGTGCCGAGTTCAGGATTTTCGGCACAAAATTTGTGCCGAAAAAACTCGGCTTATACTCGAGTATATAGGTATATGTCTGTTTGTTTCTAGTTTATCTTTATTAGAATTAATGTTTCATTGAAAACTGCAATGAGAATACCCACAATCACCATTCACTGAGCACTCACTGGGACAAGCGGTCTACATTCCACATTTGTCTCATCCTTACAACCCAACAAAGCAGATGTTGTTTGTTTCATTTTCTTTTACTAAATTATGAAAACAAAATGTGTCCCTGTAAAACCAACTCAAGTGGAACTAAGGGGATCTAATAGAAAAGGCTGGACATTTCCTTCCTTTACCCTCCAGTCTCACCAATGCAACTCTCCAGTGACAATACCTGTTATATTATTAATGATATATTATTAATACAATCACATTTAAAAACAACTCACAAAATAAAAGACACATGCCACATTAGAATGGTTATCTATGAGAAGAGGGATGAAAAAAATGAGAATCTTAAATGAGGATAAATAAATGAATAGATGGATAAGGTGTGAATGGGAGACAGTCAGGCTTTACACAGACTGATGATGATAATTTTTTATACACACATAAACATACATACACATTCATCCTTCAGTATCCATGGGGGATTGGTTCCAGGACACACACCTCCCCACAGCAGATAGTAAAATCCATAGATGCTCAAGTCCCTTTATAAAAGGGGGTAGCATTTGCACATAACCTATGCACATATTGCCATATACTTTAAATCATCTCTAGATTACCCGTAATACCTAAGACTATGCAAATAATTGTTATGCTGTATTGTTTAGGGAATAATAAGAAAAAAGTCTATGCATGTTCAGTACAGACATAACCATCCCTTTTTTCTCCAAATATTTTTAATCTTTGGTTTGTTGACTTAACCAGTGCAAAACGCGTGGATACCAGGGCTGACTATATATATATATATACACACATAAGTTATTTGTATTTGTTATAATTTGTTTTATAAGGAATGAAATATACTCATTTATGATTGATATATGATTCATTTCATAAGCATGAACTATTTCTAGAAGAATAGATAAGAAGCTGTTGGCAATGGCTACATTTGGGAAGTGGGAATGGAGATTAGACAACTTTCATTTTTCACTTTCCATCTCTCTATACTATTCAAAGTTCTTCTCATCATTGTCTATTAATTTTATCATTTTTTAAAAGAAAACAACACAATTTCAGCTCCTAAGGAACTGAGAATCTGACTAAGGCAGACATACATTTTGCCCAATTAAATCAAGTCCCTTGTAGATTATTATGATGCAGACTTTTAAGTGCAATAGAAAGTTAGAGAAGAAAGGTCATTGGCCCCGAGAAGGAGAAAATGGTGGGACTGGACTGGCAAAGAGGGCAAGAGCCTCCAGGAAAGGCCCCTGACCCCACTGAATCTGTCTTTATCTGTGAAAGGCTGTGACAGGCCGACCTCGCCTGCCTCACAAGGTACTGTGACAAGTGGAGGGGATGCAAAGGGAAGGCACTCAGTAATAGTGGTCATCATACCAGCAGTGGCATCCTGTGTGTATAAACTCTAAATACAAACTTCTAAACAGGACTTATTATTCCCATTTTACAAACAAGGAAACCTGTGTCTGCAGCGGGTCTCAACCTGTGGGTCGCGACCCACAGGAACTGTACTAAAGGGCTGCGGCATTCAGAAGGTTGAGAACCACTGCCCTAGGTGGAGAGGTGCTATGGTTTGAATGTGTCCCCAACGCGCCTGTGTTGGAAACAGTCCCCAAGGCAGCAGTGTTGAGGGTGGGACCTTTAAGAAGTGGTTAAGTTCTAAGGACTCTGGCCTCATGAACAGATGAATGTCATTATCACAGGCGGAGACTGGTTATTGTGGGAGTGGGTTCCTGATGAAAGAATGAGGTCAGGCTCTTTCCTTCTCACTCTCTGGTTCTCTTGTCCTTCCACCTGCCATAGCGCCAGATGCCAGCACCTTGATATTGGACCTCCTAGTCCATGACTGTGAAAAATAAATTTTGGGAGCCTAAAACTCTTAGCCTGGTCTTGAAACTGTCTACAGGATGCCATTCACCCATTTTTCCAGTTTCACCTACATGTTTCCCTTTCTCAGAAACTTCCTCAACACATACTCCAAAACCAAAACTCCCACCAATGAGAAGACCAGCACATATTACTTAAGATGCCAGGTTACGAAGAAAAAAAAAGAGCTGGGTGACATGATACTCACCATGCTTAGCTCCAAGTGCAACTGTGCTGCCAGAGCCTCAGAGACAACTGTTCACAACAAGCTGTGCCTCAGAGCAACAGCAGGTTACCAGGCATGCTGTGGGCAAGAGTAACAAGACACCTGGTTCTTGTCATTCCACAGATGGTGAGCTCACCTGAGAATTTCATTATTTAACTATTTACACTTTGGCCTCAGATCTTTGCCAACAGTCCTCTCTCTAAGGATAAGGTCAAGAATCCTCCATCAGAGACTCTCTCTTGGCTCTTCTCTACCTCTTTGAATACTCCTTCCAGCCTCTTCCTTGAACAGTGGCTATGCTTTCACCTTTCCTTTATGGCAGGGTGCACCAGTGGCCCCTTGATATTCTACTGTCCATCCACAGCCCATTTCTCCCTACATACTGTTCCAGAGAATGAGTTCACACACACCCACAGCTTCAGCTGACATAAGCCTGCTCTAGGCTAAGCCTCAGCCACTCTCAAATCTCTGCCTCTGGCCTATCTCTTAATACCTTTATATCCAGCTCCTCCATAGCAATTATGCCTAAATTGCAAGCCCATGCTCCACAAGGGCCAGGAAAGTAATATTAAATGCATTTAACGTGCCAGATATGAAAGAAATCACAGTACAAACTTTATGATAAGTGGCAACTGACTCCCCATCTTGGAGTCCAACATACATTAAGGCAGTGGTTTTCTAAGTACGGTCCCTGGACCAGCAGCATCAGCATCACCTGGGAGCTTGTTAGGGATGCAACCCTCAGACTTACTGACTCAGAATCACTATAATAGGAAATGTTGGGATAGGGAGTGTTAGGGATTGTGGCAAACTGGGGAGGGCAGGCTCTGTTTAAAATGGGCAGCCACCACCAAGCTTCAGCCATATTGGAATGGATGCTATGTGTTCCTCATTAGCTTAATGAATTCCAAACTCATTAAGAATGGCATTCAGGACCAGGCACAGTGGCTCATGCCTGTAATCCTAGCACGCTGGGAGACCGACGCAGGTGGACTGCTTCAGCTCAGGAGTTCAAGACCTTCCTGAGCAACAGCAGGACCTTGTCTCTACTAAAAATAGAAAAATTACCCAAGTGTCATGACAAGCGCCTGTAATCCCAGCTACTTGGGAGGCTGAAGCAGGGGGTTGAGGTTGCTGTGAGCGAGGCTGTTGCCACTGCACTCTAGACTGGGCAACAGAATGAGACTTTGTCTCAAAAACAAAATGCCATTCAAAGACTTCTATGAACTACATCCAAATTACCTTTCTAGCTGCAGCTCCCATTTACCATATCACTTTGCCTCCCACAGTGTTTGTTTTATATAGGTACTGTTATGTACTTTAACTTAAATAATCACTCATGTAATTCTCAGAACAACCCCTCGAGGAGGTACCATTATCTTTTAAGACACAAAGAAATAAGGAAGGTTGGCGAAGGTCCAGAAGCAGGACTCAAACCCAGGCAACCTGGCTCCAGTCCAGCCTCTTAGCCACTATTCCACACTGCCTCTTGGTACAGAGGGCCTTTTGTCACTTCCTTCTGCTCCTACTAAAGGTCAGTGCAGGCTTCAAGGCCCTACTCATAGATGATTACCACCAAAATCATAAAGCCCTCCTGGGCCCACAGTCAGAATTCCCTGCCCCTCCCCTGGGCTCTCAGAGCACAGGGCCTACACTCTGGTCTGTGTCAGACTGGCTGTGCAACATTTATTTCTCATCCCATCAAAAAATGACATTCCATGATTCTTTAAATTGATGCAGAAAAAGCTTTTGATAATATCCAGCATCCTTTCATGATCAGAACACTTAAGAAAATTGGTATAGAAGGGACATTTCTTAAACTAATAGAGGCCATCTACAGCAAACCCACACCCAATATGGTACTGAATGGAGTTAAATTGAAATCATTTCCACTTAGATCAGGAACCAGGCAAGGTTGCTCATTGTCTCCATTGCTCTTTAACATTGTAATGGAAGTTTTAGCCATTGCAATTAGGGAAGAAAAGGCGATCAAGGGTATCCACA